>VCAZ01000011.1:4477618-4547618 GCA_005784505.1 Bagarius yarrelli
CCAGGTTGCCACTGCTGGGCCGCTGAGCAACCTCTCAAATTGCTCAGTTGTATAAAAGAAATTGTTAGTCGCTCTGGATAAGGGCGTCAGCCAAATGCTGTAAATGTGAGCTAAATATAAGGATGTATGGTAGTAGAGGTGAAAGAGAACATTTCTGAAAGCAGAAAAGCAGACGGGGCAATTCATTCTGCCATCGTGAGTGTGTGTAGTGCTAAAGAATTTTACTTTTTCTCTGCCTTCGAAGATTAATGGCTTTGATAGAGGAAGATAAAATGGGGGAAAGGCGGAATGTTAAATCTCCATTCCGTTTATCTAGAGGCTGGAAAAATGCACACCGATTTTACCACAGATCGAATTTGCATAAACACAATTCAATGGATCAACTGACAAGACTGATAACTGGGCGAAATTCCCCTTTCAGCATTTTTCCTTCACAAAGAAATTATACATCATTCTATAGAAATATTAATCAGCCGTTTCCCCACCTATTTCACACGTACTTACAGGACACCAAACGATTGTACAGGAAATCAGAAAGAGGAAGAAATGATTACATCATCAGAATATGTTTCCTATGAACGTATTAATTTGTCCCATGTGCACTCTGGATTACTGATTTGTCCTTATTTTATATGGATGCACATGTGATAGAAGAAGTCAGCCAAAATTCAGTTGCACGTCTGTCAGCAGTAGACAGTCACAGTAGAAAGAGTGTGTGTGTGCAAGGGAAAGAGCTGGTAGATCTGCCGATAGGACATGTGCAGCTGTCTTGACTAAATCACACTGGTGTACTGTTAGAATAAACCACAAGATCTCCTACATTTGGCACATTTTTACCAATCACGCATTATGTTACAGTCGTGTGTATTGAGCTTCCTGAAGGTCCGAAAACTATTCTAGAACTGCTTTCATTTGCTGTCGCTGGTGTTATATTTACACTACATTCACATTCTGGAGCAATTGGGGGTTAAGGGTCTTGCTTAGGGGCCCAGCAGTGGCACCACAATCCCACAATCTTCCAATTAGCAGTCCAACACTTTTACCACCGTTCTATCACTTCCCACATGTTAGAGTAGCTTTGAACGGTGAGAGTGGTAGCTATGCTTTCAATGCTACAGGCTACAGTTAGCATGGAATCCAAGATGTCCCACTGCACGTTTAACCCTTAGCCATGAACCAAAAAAAAAACGATTTTAAGACAAATGTTGTAAATGTTTGGAATTATGAAAGAAGGGTATTTTCCAAAGTCATGCATTTACTTTTGTGCAAACCTAAAAAAGATCCGAAATCACTGAACGAATAGTGATGACACACACTGCAGGGGAGGACTATAAATCAAAGGATGGGGCAATAGAAATAATTAAACTATGATGGTGTAATACAGTTTCGCAATGCTTTACATTAAACATATTCACTTGGAATTCCGAATATAATGTAGGGTTCGGGTGATTTCAAAATTGTTTATGAGCATGTAGAAATCTTTGTATCAACTAAAAATAAATTTTTAATAATAAGAATAATACATTTTATTTATAAGCACCTTTCATAACACTTAAGGACACTTTACAGAGATATACAAACAACACAACTAGGAAGTAACATAACAATATAACAGAACATACAAACAAAGCAACAGCAAATTACAGAGACTAGAATTTTAGTGGTAGCTCAGTGGCTAAGGTGTCCGACTGCTGAATAGAAGTTTGTGGGTTCGATTCTCAGCACCAGCCAGCTGCAACTGCTGGGTTCTTAAGCAAGACCCCTAATCTTAAACTATCATTCTAGATAAGGGTGCCTGCTAAAATGCCAGAAATGTTAATGTACCTTTTTTTTATATTTATGATCAACTTTTTTTCTAGGAAGGCATGTAGGAGGAAAATTAAAGCGGATTTTCTCTAAAACAAAAAATATATAAATTTCCAACCCTAAAATATGAATGTTTCAGTTAGAATTTCAACACTGATAAAACATCCACTCATTACTAATGAGTAAAAAAAAAGGTATGTGTAATACAGTCTGAGATGGACAAGATCTGCCACAGACAAGGTTACTACAGGGTCAGCTCCTTTTTGTGCAAGCAGTGTGTGTGTGTGTGTGTGTGTGTGTGTGTCTTAGCCAAGCCTGTGCTAGTGTCCCATTACACAGTAGAGCTTGTCCTCTGAGCTAAACCTTTGTGCAGATAGACTTGAAGATGGACTGCTTGAGGATAATCACTTTTTAATGGCTACAGATTGTAAATCAGCATGTGATCGAGACCTTTCCTCTGAACGCAATGCATGTAATTCATTTTCAGGGCAATGATGTGTGACTTTGCGAGTAATCACACTGTTTCGTTCGATGAGAGATGATTGTCTAACTGTACCGCCCACACTGTTCACTATCGTGCAAGACAAGTCATACTAAGCAAAGAGAAGCTCCCCCAGTCTTAAGTTTTATTGTCTGGGATCTTTAACTAAAAATGGTGGTGGTTAATATAATATAATAATGTGGGGTGAGCTGGTTAGCTGGTTAAGTTCATTATAAATAGACTAAAAAGTTAGTAAGTAAGTAACAAAAACTTACAATACTGCAGTACATTCTGTTTGTAACCTCGTTAGCTGAATAATAATTGACTAGCTTGCTAGCAGGTAATTCATAATTTGATGTTATTATTATAATTATTATTATTATAAGTAAACTTAGTAGTTAAAGAAGTAGTATTGTTGGTGGTGGTGGTGTGCAATTTGATTAATCCTGCTAGTAAAACTCATCATATCAGCACCCACACTGTTCCTTAGCTGATGTTTATTATCTTGTCACAGCACACACAGCTCTGCAGCATCCACATAAAATGGCATGACATTACAGACACCCTTATCCAGAGAGACTTTCATACAACAGAGCAATTGAGGATTAGGGTCCTTGCTCAGGGTGCCAACAGTGGTAACTTGGTGGTGCTGGGAATCAAACCCTGATCTTCCAATTTCATCCCGACTCTTTAACCACTTTGCCACCACTTCTAATAACTACCAGAACCCATCCAGTTAAAATAATGAAACTTACCTGTTTCTACCTAGCAATTCAAACACCACCCTATAGGTACATCCAGCTCCTACTTTAACCCACATGCGCGGTTACACTCCGGTGACCCAGGTTCCATTCCAGCAGTTATCTCTCTCTGTCCTATCAATAATGGGCAAAAAAATATCCACATGAAACCTGTTGTATACTCTATGATCGTATGCAAAGATGTTATTAGGATTTATGCTGTTTTTTAATACTCAATCTGTTTACGGTTGCGATTATACTTTGTCCCTGATTATCCTGCTAATCCCTGTTGAGTTTGGACACTTTAAACGATCAGTTAACTTTGATAAGTGTTACGATACTTTATTATAAGTCTGTTCCAGTACTTACGGAGTATCAGCAGACTTATAATGGGGTCACTGACCAGAAAACCCATTAATAGTCGAAATCTCCTCCTATGATGCCTTCAAGAGTCATAGAATTTCTCTTCTTTTTTACCACCAGAAAGAGACACAGCAAAGTGTTTCCCAGACATACTGATAATACAGTTTATTAATATAGCCAATTATGCTATGGGAAAAGTCACAACAAGGTCACTTAACAAAATTATGTTAGCACTATCCAAACAACTGCGTGGCCGGGCCAGGAGAACACCAACCACGAGGTGGCTGTAGATGTGTGTTTCTATAATATCATGCATGTTTTCTTTAGCCACACAAAAGCTAAAAAAATATTTTTCGGGGTCACACATTCATATTGAAACTCGTAAATGGAGGGTTGTCTGTATGTAGTTAAAATAAAAGTGTTAGAATGTGAACTATAGCACTTGTTTGCCTTATATAGCGCTGATACAAGACCACCACTTATACCACCAATTTATCAGTTTCAACGTTTACATCTAATTTAAATGCTGATATTTTTACTGTTCCCAAGTTGTATAATTTTAATGCTGTCCTAAAACAATTTATTAGTCTTGCCTTTGCTGATAAAATTTGCCAGGCACCATAATTTACATTTACAGCTTTCGGCAAACGCCCTTATCCAGAGCAACTTACGTTCATACAACCGAGCAATTACAGGTTGGTGGAGCTGGGAATTGAACCCACAAACTTTGGGTTGGTAGTCCAACACTTTAACCATTAGCCACCGCTTCAACAAGACCCAGCTTCAACTAGCAGGTGCAGGGGACAGACTGGCCATAAAATCAATGTCAGAAGTGGGATACGAACCCCTGCCTCTGGGGGAGACTGCGACCTGAACACAGCGCCTTAGAGCGCTCGGCTATTCTGACATGTTTTTAAAGCACTTACAACAAAGCTTTCTGTCCTTAAACTTTTTTAAGTTTTTTAAACAGCCTGTATAAATCTGTTAGTTATGAGTCGTAAATTATATGGAGCAGTTGCAATACAAGTTGTGTGTCAGCTGTACTATAGTAACAAAAACTGAATGAATGCTTTACTACTTCGTTTATGAGCTGGGCTGTCATACAGAAATAATACACCACCTGACCAATCAAAATCAGGCATTCGATCATGCTGGGGTATAAAATTGAATAAATAACCGATCAAACCAAATGATCCTGTCGTGATTGTATGATACAAATGTACATCAGGTTATTATAAAAATTGTGTTTTCTATAAAACTGTGGTTTGGATTAGCATGGACATAGCAATGGTGTGTGTGGACTGATGGGACTAATAAAAATCTTGACAAACTTTTTCACTATTAAATTGGGACAGACTGGATATGAGGTCAAGCTGATTGTTTAAGAATGTTGTTGCCCTGAAAAGTCTTTGCTTTTCCGGAAGAGCTAAATCATTTAGGACATGAGGTTCTGACGTTTTGTGGTTTGTGCAATGATTGAATTGGATTAACTGTAATTTAATAATCACACTCAGTTCAGTCGGATGTGTTCATCCTGTCATATTTTCAGCTCGATCAGATAAGAAAAAGCAGCTCGAAGCCAAAAGATCTTCTGCTGAAGCTTTGATCTCGTTGCCGTCTCCTGTGATCCTTAAAGTCCAGATCATCAACCGTTTACCTTTTATGTCTGATTAAAAAATTGCATCTTGACGAGCAGGCAAAAAAGGGGAAATGAGGCGACGTTAATTAACAGGTACATTTTTATTCAGACAAAAGTCAAAATGTTAAAACATGACGTCATGAAACTTTAATGCAAATACCGAACAAAAGAAAGCAAGAAAGATAAAAGAAAAACTAGAGGTTACCGACAGTAAAAAAAGGAAAAATAACCTGACCAAACCAGCTCACAAGCCCAGCCCCCTCCTCCCCACCGCCATCCACACAGTGAAGGCAGCTCGGTGTCAGCGTTGGCTTAAAAAAAAAAAATCAAAAACAGAACCCACAAACAACCCTAAACAAACAACTTTATCAACAGACGAGTAATGCAAGTAAAAAAAAAAAAACACCAATCAGAATCAGAACACATACTTTTAACCCAGTTTTTTGGGGGCCTAATGTCATCTCTGACACTCTGGTTCCCACATTGACACAACAAAAGTAATAAAAAAAAACAATAACAAGAGTATTAGTAGTAGTATTATCTAAATAAAAAGTAACCAAGCACCCCTGAAAGAGAACACATGCAGTCTATTACAACAAAAGAAATTTACAATATATAAAAACACATTAATAAAATACTTATTTTAAATAAGGAAGTTGTAGCGCTGTGGTTAAGTTGTTTGACTGCTAATTGGAGGATTAGGGTTTGATTTCCACCACCAAAAAGTCACCATTATTGGGCCGTTGAGCAAGACCGTTAACCCCCAATTGCTTAAGGGTTTTAAAAGAGATAAATGTAAGTCACTGTGGATAAAGGCGTCTTAATAAATAAAACACAACCGCTATAAATATGCATAAAACCGTCCCTGTAAATTAAACAATACCTCTTAACATCCTTAATTATTGACTGTGACACTTGGGCAATAATTCAGCCACCACAAATTCTTTGAAGTCTGTAAATCTGCCGTGACCAAGAGACATAGTGCCCAAACCATGTCCTGTTACACCAACAACTAAAAGCTATTCATTCTGACATGCCTTCTCATTGGAGCATCTTTGTTCTACTTCCTTTTGTCTTCTCAATCCGAACATACGACTAAAAGAAACCGACGAAAAAACGGCTAGAAAGAAAGTCTGATATTCCTTTGATGGCTTTCATATATTAAACTAACAGTGGCTTGTAATGACAGAGTGCGCGCTAATAAATTAGGACATGCATTCGCGTGTTTCCTGTGAATGAAGCCATCCGTCAGTCTGGATGAGTTTGTTGGGGGGGGGGGGTAAGTAGAGTATTAGAAGCGAGGTAAAGGGACAGAGGCTATAAATCAGAAGTGAGCTTCCTAGGTAGTCATTATCCTCTCCCAGAGAACAACTGTTTCTCCCTCTGTTGCACATTCCTTCAGCTTACTAGCCCCAGGACACTCTCAATATCCCCTTGTGTCACTGATATCTCTATTCCTCACTCTCTCGTCACATCTGTCCTGTTCACATCTGGAGAAATGCAAATGCCCTGTATTACCTCTCTGCAGCTCATTGTTATTTCAGTCCTGTACTGTAAATCATTCTTGATAATCTTTTTACCCAAAAACCTCAGGGAAGAAATGGCCATGTCGGATTTTTGTTCACCTTTGATGTAATAAAACAACCAATAAAAAGCAAGAACAAATTTAAAAAATATTTTATTTTTAATCTTTTTAGGAAAGGATTTTCATGTATAAATAATAATCTACCAGCTTAGTTTTTTTTTATTGAGTCATTCCAAAAACTGTTCATCTTCTTCTAAAGACATAACGTTGACACTCTTCACACAAAAAAAATACTGTAAAGAGTGACTGTCTGGTTTCGAACACAGACTCGCTACGTTCGCTAACACTAACTAGTCTTAATCTTAGTTACATTTTTCCAGGTTCCTGTTTCTCCTGTCTTCCAAAGTCCTTTGTCCGGGGCTTCTCGTCTCTCTATGTTGTCCGCTTCATTCTGCTTGCAGTCCTGCCGGTTTTCCCCAATCTCTGCCAGTGTTATCTTCTGTGCTTATCTTTTTAATAAGCGCGCCCATTGGAATTAACCTGCTCAGTCTGGAAATTCCGTGTCTCAGTCTGGCAATTCCGTTGAATTTAGCATCGATACATATTTAACTTGATTAAAATTTCGATACACTCTCATGAAAATAATATGGCAATAGTTAGCTGTATTGATATTTACACAGCCCTACTCTCGAATCTTAAATCTTTAGCTTGGCTAGCACCCCAGTGCCATTTGAAGAGAAGCAGATCCACAGCATGATGCTGCCGCCATCATGTTTCACCATGTCTTGTTGTTTAGAATTTTATCCAAACAAAAAAAAAAAATCTATTTACAACAAATTGTAAAACTGTTCAAAATTGAAAAACTGTTTATTTACTTCCTCTAAAATAAATTAAAGATTAAAAGTCTCTATCTGAACACTCAGGTGGTAGACTAAACTTTTAAAACAACGGTATTCTAAAGCTTTTGTTCGATCTAAAGTTGTTGTTCTGCAGTGTGTTGAAATCCCAGGATGGCCCTGGTGCCTCTGTTGCGTTTTTTAAGATTTCATTTCCTATTGTAGCAGATTTCAGGATTAATGCTATATTTATATCTACACTCTTCCTTTTTCTCTTCCAACATGGACATCATAAACCTAAACCATGATTCTGACTTTGAGCTCTAAAACAAGCACACAAAAACCTTAGCAATTAAAATGCATTTATTTGAAATTGAAAAAATACTCTTTTCAGTATTATATTTCTATTTTGAAGAACCAACTTGGCCTCCATCATTTCTAATATAATTTGTTTTTGTTTTTATTGAAATGTGTGTTTGTTCCACTTTCCACAGGGTCTGCCAGTGTTTTATTTTGTGTTACAGTGTGTTATTTATTTTTGGATGTTTTTTCCTTTCTTCCTTTCTTTTTAATAAAGTCATGAGACCCAAAGTGTTCCCTCCATTCTATTATGTGTTTTTTTTTAACTCTTCCTTATAAATAAAAATGAGATGGAGGTGACATGAGGGTAGTGCATGGGACCCATTCCGTTACTTTATATTTCATTTTATAGCCTATTTGTCTGCAGATTCTCGCCTCAGCCTCCAATTTGTGACTGCGCTGCTTACAAAACATGTCAGTGTAGCACTTTATTATCTTGCTCCTTCCATCTCTCTCTCCCTCTCCTATTTTTATAGTCGACTCTGATTTTTTCCTGAACAATATATAAGCAAGGGGCCTTCATAAATCCAACCGCCTGAAATATTAATTAGCTTTGCTAGCGGAAAGAAAATGGGTGTGGGAATGATTCATATGTAAATGTGAATAAATATTTCATAGGTCGGGTTCTAGCTTCGTAAAAATATTCAATTAAATAGAAGTAAAATGTTCTAATCAGTAATTCAATAAGAAATTAATTCCAAAGGAAAGACAAGCAAATAATTTGTCTTACGACTGTGATGGAGGGCCTGATACTCACGGATAACATTTTACACCAGTCTGATGCAGGATTACTACAGCAGGGAATTACACCATGTCTTATTCACTAAGCATTTCACTCAGCAATCAGTCACTCGGTTTTATCATACCTGCAGGAGGACTCAGCTGGTAATAGCTTGTCAAAGTGGCCACCAATCAGGCAGTCTGATTGTAGGACAGGTAAAGAAATTGCTGTAAAAAAAAAAAGGAAAAAACATAAGAGAATCGGGCGGAGTGATGCTGTTACCACCTTCAATAACACATCCTAAAATCTTTGAGTATCTTATATCTTTTGTCAGTATTTATAATTGTTATTATAACTGTCACACTCACCAATGATTATAATGCTTCATAACTACACTTTCAGGGCTGTAACTAAAGTTTAATTAGAACATTAGAACAATTAGAACAAATTAGAACAATTCTAAGGGCTCGTGCACTTTGGGGGTCCCAGAGATCCGTTTAATTAGAAGTGATACGAGGCACAACCTCATATTCCTTTATAAATTGCTAAAGGTGCCCCTGCTCTGGGGTAATCCAAATGAGCCTGGTTCCTCTCAAGAAGTAGTAGCACAGTGTTTAAAATGTTGGAAGATCGGAGAACAATTTCCAGCACCACCAATCTGCCACCGCTGGGCCCCTGAGTGAGGCTCTGGATAAGGGCATCTGCCGAATGCTGTAAATGTAAATGTAATTTTTAACGTGACTTCTTTTCTGTAAAGTTATTATATATTTAATGATAGACAATATAAAAATAATGTATGAACAGGATTATATAAAAGCAAAAAAAAAAACTCAAACCCTTCCGAACAATCATATTTCCTAATTCAAAATTTAGAATCAAAGGAAAAACAAACAAACAAACAAACAAACAAGGCAAAAGAAAAGTCACAAAAGACCTCACACACACACAAAATTGAGCCAGGTCAGCGGCTACTATAAACACCCCAAACTTTCAGCTTTGTGTGCTATGTAGTCATTAAAATAAACCGGATTGCTAAACCAAAAATAATAACATGTTATCATAACCACCTAATTTAAATTCCCAACCAATCATAAAGAAAGAACAGGGTATCTGAAGCAGAACAAAAGACCCAGCCTTGCTAATGACCCTGCTGACCAGGTCAGTTGAACCGCTGCCTAAATAAGCCCCATTAGCAAAAAGCCTCATTTTTCTCCAGTGCACCCAGCTGGACCGAATTCCTCCTGCCATAATTTCCCTCCATCAACAGCACTTTGTTTTACTCTTTGTTCACTCGTTGGTGGATGATGGTATAAGGCAGTACTGATTTATGACCTGTGCTGTGTGATGTAATCGGAATGATGTGGATATGTCATGCTCTACTCGTCTTGTTGCTTAGAAAATAGATTACAGATTAATGAGTTTATTCCAAAATCCTAACCCTGTTTCCTTTATCAGACCTCATGCCGTCAGCATAGCATTTCCCCTAAAAGTAGTAAACTTAGTAATCCTGATAAGAGTTAGGTCAGTGTTGCTGGAAATGATTGGACTGTAAGTAAAAAAAACAGTGATTCACCTGTAGATTCCCCTGAGGGTGATTTTTTCTTGGTACGGGTCTGTTTTTACATATAACAAAGATCATTTCTTAGTATCATCAGCCAGATCACTTTATTTCCAAACTTAAAGAAACCAGGAAGTTGCTGCGAACTGAAAGCCCTAAAAAGAATAACAACGGAGAACTGAGAGAGAATCACAGGCTGTCTCTTGGACATCACTTTCAAACGCCGGGAGCGTGTGGAGTATGGTCAGATGTCTCAGAGTATCAGAGAGATGCTTAAAACTTTGAAAACAATAAATCATTTTAGTTCCACATCACAATTGTGATACTTTGTGTTGGTCTATTACAAAAAATCTCATTACAAAATCATTTAAGTTTGTGGTTATAAGGTGACAAAATGTAAAAAAAAAAAAAAAGGTCAGGAGGGTATAAATACTTTTTTAAGGCACTGTTATTACATTTATAGTGTAGGTCCATGAATGAATTATTAAACTAACCAGTACTGAGAAGTGGACCGAGTCTCGACCTTGAACACTACATGCACACAGTGTGTAAAGGAGTCCCTGTTGTAGGTTGGATTGTATCATGAAGTCTGTCTGTGAAGAATGATGGATGGCAGTAAAGTACCCCTGCTTCCTCTAATCTTATCTCGGTGTGTATGACTGCCGTTCAGACTGACCAGACCGGCGGCATTTCTCAACCACGAAAAAAACATACTTAAAATAAAAAGAAGAAGATTTAAGCCGTATAAATTGATATTTGTTTTAATATCAGGAGTCGAGAGCTTTAACAGAAAACGTTTTATTTCAATTATAAATACTATAAAAAATAATAAACTAGCTACAACAGACACAATAGAAATATACAGAAATATTATACGGGTTGTATTCCAACTGTGTTGTAAATATAAATACCATAAAAAAAAACTAGCTACAAAAAACAATAGAAATATACAGAAATGTTATACTGTTTTCTACTAAAACTAATCTCTATTGTTTATCATCTTAGGTTGTGTTCAGACAGTAAGGCAGTAAAGTCTGATTTATATATATAATCATAATAATAAAAAAAAAAATATATATATATATATATATATATATATATATATATATATTTTTTTTTTTTTTATTATGATTAGTTGAAAAAAAAAACAACTTTGCTCCATCCTACATAAGTACGTAGTTTTCAATCTAAATTTATAATAAACTAAATAAAATTTTCGAGATATTTGACTCAGATTCTTTTCAGTAAGCGCTTTATCCTGGTTTGGATTGTGGAAGATTCGGAGCCTGAGCCAAGAAACACTGTGTGGAAAAACGACCTTGGGTAGGACGCTAGTGCTAAGGGGAAAATTTAGCAAAGTCGTTCCATCTACCAGCACATTTCTTAATATTTTCAACAGTAAACTAAGATCAGGATTAAATTTACGGGTGTAAGTCTGAAACACTAATTAATTCAACCATATGCCACCCTGTTCAACCAAAAACCCCTGAAAACAAATTCCTTACATCTGCCTTGCTGTGTGAACACCGCCGTAATCTGAAAAGCATCAACAATTCGACCACAACCTGCTGTACAAAACATATTTACAGTCATTCAACATGAATGTTTTTTTTTTTTTATTAACTGGATACACTTAAAGCATTGTGTGAACTGGAATCCTCTCGCTTTACTGGAGATTTACTAGATAAGTACATAAGCAGAACATTTTTTGCTGCTGGAACCTGTTCTCCACTTACACAGCTGTTGTAGATTTAGAAAATTTCACACTTGAAAGTTTCTTTGTTGTATACTGATGATTTGCTTCTGCACCCTGGCAGCCAGAGTACTGGTCGTAAGAGGGACAGTTTCACCCCTTTAAATAGTTGAAATAGGTTAGATGCGGCCCTTTGGACATTGATCTCATACCAATGCTGGATGTTATCTCTTCTTTTCCTACCTGCACTTTTTTTTAATTACTGTTCACTCGGATTTCACATCAGCCCCCTGGTGATGCCGTCGGTTCCTGCTTTTCCGGAGCTCCTGGACGTGTTTCCACTTTGCTTTCTGCCTTTGCTTCTTCTCCTTATGCCACAGCGCTTCACAATACTCCTCCAGAGAGGTCGCACTCATAGCACGGACGTAATCCTTATAAAACTGTGCCGCAACTCGGATGTCATATCCAGAATGGAGCGATCAAGGGGTCCGCTGGAGCCTGACTGTTGCCCAGGAAGGTGGCTGCGCTCCAGGACTCTTAGCGAGAGGTGAAGAAGTGTACGGGTGAAGCTGTGCTCCTGAGCTGTGCACACGTACAAGCCGGCATCGCTACGCTGCACCCATCGAATGAGTAAACCTCGCTCTGTTAACAAAACCCTCTCATCCTCTTTGATCTGTAACACACAACACACATAAATACATATATGTAGATTATTTAACACAATCGGTGTCATGTCATTTGCAGTGTATTCACTCCGGGTGATAATCATTATTAGTGAGAAAGTGCACTTTTTCATTCGGGGCATTAATTAAGTGTCAACTCCAACTGCAGATGGAGAATTCACACGTCACCTGTAGAGTTCCTAGCCATAAATCATTTCGATGATTTGTGCACAACCAGCCATGCCGAGGGGAGCGGTGCACAGCATGGCTCCAACCCTCCTCCCAACACAGGGGCAGAGGTCACCCTTTCACCTTTAGGTTCAGCTTCCTGCTGACCCCTAATTACTGCATTAGATGGTCATTACATTATTATTACATCGATCAGTGAAAATGGCTCCAGGCTCTCCAATAATAATAATGGAGTGAGTGAGTAAGTTAGAGAAAGGAAGAGTGTGAGCGAGAAATGCATCCTTTATTAAAACTCAGCCTGACCTGTTTGTGTGTGTATGTGTGTGTGTGTGCGCACATAAAGCAGGTCTGATCTATGTTCAAGGTGCACGTTCACTACTTTGGTGGCCTCCGACACAGGAAGTCCATTCTGTGTGGAGTGAAGGTTAAGGAAGGATGCAGCATGTTCCAGTAATAAAGAAGTGATAACATGGTCAAAGAGAAGGCTGTCTAGAGCACGCTAACTACTGTCTCTTTACAGAAGTACAGTCTATTATTTGCTTACTCTTTCTGGGCCTTTAACAGAAAACCTAGATTCCCTAATTTAAAAACAAACTTTAACTTGGATTGATAAGTGTTCCGGTTCTCTGTTCACATCATGCGGTTGTCAGGAGCTAAAACAATGCAGCTGTGCTCAAGAAAAATGTTCGAGCTTCAAAGCATACCAACTCCGACAACTCAAACAAGTGCATTACTCATACAGGTTCTTAACATGCGCTAGGGCTGTGCGATATATCGAAATTATAATAATATCGCAAAAGGGAATATCGCGATATGGATATGTAGATTTTTAATCTGAATAAAACTAAAACGAAAAATGTTCTGGATATTTGAATCACATTAATTACTTTTTGATAACACCTAAGAAACACCTAAGAAACATCGTGTGGGGAAAAAGACGCTGGACAGGACACTAGTCCCAGCTGAGTGCTGAGGGGAATTTCTACATAGTCGTTCCATCTTCCAGCATGTTTCTGACAGTAAACTAAGATCAGGATTGAATTAGGGAGTAAGTCTGAAACACTACTTATTTCCCCATTATGTCACCCTGTTTATAATTCAGTTTACTTACTACTGCACTGCCTTTTTCTGTACTTTGCACTACTTTATCGGTTATGCATCTTTGCACCATCCATAACTATCTATTGTTACACCTCTATATTCTATCTATATTTACTCTGTATTTACTGTTTAATACATCCATAATTATCTATCATTATTCCATCCATATTCACTCTGTATTTACTGTATCATACAAACACTTGTATGTATATACCCAATATGTCATTCTTTGCCTGCTATACCCGTTCATACTATGTATACCCCTATAGATACTATATATACCATATATACACACTACTGCACCTTCTGTACATTATTTACCCTCACCTCTGTAATTATCAACCTCATACCCTTATTTATTACACTGCGATTTATGTAAATAAGCCACTTATGCACTTCTGGTTAGATGCTAACTGCATTTCATTGGCTCTCTACATGTACCTTGCACAATGATAATAAACTTGAAATTTATCTAATCTAATCTAATAATCTCAACGTAAAACACCTGATTTATTCACTTTTACAGTATAAACTTAATTTAATACATTTGCCTTGCTGTGTGAACACAGCCTTAATCTGATATTCAAAGTATTTAATACCCCATTTATCGCAAACCACTTTGATATTCATATCACGATATTCCTATTTGCGATATCTGAATTATTGCAAATGTAAATATTGTGATATGAATAGCTGCAGTTTTTTTGCAGTAAATGAGCTACTGAATACTTTGAACAGTAAGGTCTGGTCAAAGTTTTCGGTGGATGCAGACAATAAAATATCTGGTATGTGGATGTTAGTTGGGGTAGACGTCCATGTGGTTCGACGCAAGACAATCAACAAGCTGTGAAGCTTTTTTAGCGAGCTAACCATGATCAGATGAGCCAATCAGAGGCACCCGCAGATGCTGCACCTCAAAGATATGGCAGTAAATCTTGAGTGGCAATGCAGAGAATAAACACTACAAATCTTTGGTCACCTTAAAACCAAGAACAATTTGTATTAGCTCTGAGCGGCAGAAAAATCTTCAAACACAGGTGAATGTCTTGTTGGTTATACCTTTTTTTTTAAATATTGTATTGCATGTTGGCCATCGCATAATTCAGCATGCTATCCTATACCGAATTTTCTTTAACATCATCCCCAGCCCTAATTGGGTAAGTGGTACAGTGGTAAAAGTGTTGAGACTGCTAATCGGAAGATCAGGGTTTGATTCCCAGCACCTCGATTTGCCACTGCTGGGCCCCTGAGCAAGGCCCTTAACCCGTAATGGCTCAGAAGTATAAAAGAGATAAATGTAAGTCGCTCTTGATAAGGTTGTCTGCCGAAATGCTATAAATGTAAATGTTATGTGCACAAATTAAAGGTATGATTTACTGCATTTAGGATAAATTAGTGTACACCACTAAATTAACAACTTTAGCCTAATATTAGTGTAAGTCCTGGCTTTGTGTTCTAGTTAAAGGCATCACACAACACCAACAGTCTGTGGCATGTAGAGATAAAACGTGTGAGCATTGGTCATGGTGATGTTACAGTGTCTGTGTGTAAGAAGGTCATCTGTGTGTCAGATATATGTCATACGGTTGAGTGTGAAGCACTGGATCAGCTTCTCGGTGTAAAAACAGGACCAGGTGATAGTTAAAGCAGTGGAAGAGGTCACTGTTTCTTTCATGTTCCAAGTGAGAAGAGCAAGATTTTTTGTTCAGATTCAGCCACAAACACATGTCATAAAGCTTTCTGGAAAAGGAGTTTAACATAAATTCATTTGGTTTCTCTGCTGGTTGGGTGGTTTTGAATTCGATTGTGCATGTAAAAAAATTGGCTTGGGCAGGTTTACAAGGTTGGGCATCAGTTTGGCAGTTTTAAAACATGTACATTTTATAATTATTCAACAAACCCAAGGATGAAACAATAAAAACATCAAAAATAGAATAGGATTGCTGCGCTTTTCACTTTTAATGAACAGACACTGCCCTCGACTACAGGAGTCAGAGGATCTGAAAGATGACTCAGTGGTTGCAGTATTTCTTTTGGACAGGTAGAAATAAGGTGTCAGAAACAGGACAGAAAATCGATGATTACTTCTAAATTAAGATCTTTTAATCTGAAATCTTAGTTAGATAAAAAAACAAGGTAAGTAAATGTAAAATGCCAGAAATGTAAATATATTTTGAATGTTCACGCTGCCAGTGAGCTGGTTTTCTGTTTATGCACAGAAACGTGTTGTCTGCCTACACTGCCACAGATGTGGTTTATACAGATTACATGCCATGGTTGATGTTTTCCTAAAAAAAAAAACCCATGATACACTCCACAACTCCGGCCTCTCATAACATCACCCTGAAGGCTGTGGAGTTTCAACACTGTGGGAGGAAAACATGCTGTTTCTGAGATGCCATGCAGCAATCTGTATCTGTTTAGTTTAAATAAACATTCACACACACACACACACACACACACACTAAGGACCAGCTTCTTTCCCATCACACAGCATGGTTCTTTACGAGGTGAAGTGTTGGGTCATATTTTGGGATTGCACTGCAGGTGTAAAATATGTGAATGTGTGTGTGCGGATTTAGGAGTGTGTGTTTATTGCAGGTGCTCTGAACAGCTGCGTCATTTGTCGAGAAAGGACAGATAAAGTGATAAAGTCTGTAAGAAATAGGTGATAGAAAAGAAAGTGTAAAATATAACCGAAGCTGAAAGTGGGGGCTTCTGTTTACTTATTTTTGTATGAGCGATATATAACAAGTTTCTCTAGGACCTCAGAGAGGTTAAGCAAAGCCTGAGACGCACACACACACACACACACACACACACACACACGCACCCTCACATGCAAAGCATGCGCGAGTGTTCTGGCGTGATTAAGTACAGTAGTGATGGATCAATACAACAACGCTGCTGATATAACGCTCAGAGGAGTTCGCCAAGGCCTTATTCATTCATCATAACACACAAGCGCATACAAAAACACCCACACGGTGCGCAAGGTCAAAATCTCCTTCATATCCGCAGCGTGAACCGCTCTCAGAGAGACAGAGGAGGTGAGGATATGTGGGTGATGAGGGTGTTGGAGTAGTAGCGGCAAAGAGTACATGAGGGAGAATAAGGGCAATGGAAGATTTTTTAAATGTCCAAGGTAGAAATGGCTTCAGGGGATTGATTGAAAAATGGGAAAATCTCATGATGGTGAAGGAGTACGAGAGTCTGGAGATGAAGTAGCGTCAGGTTCAAAAAGTGAGAAGAAATAGTCAGAAAGGGTTGAAATTTTTTTTTTAATTCCTGGTAGCCTTTTGGGTAGGCACTCCAGTTTTTGGTAGCCTGAATTGGATCTAAGTAGACTAAATTAAACTATATATAGTAAAGGAGACAAAACACAAATCAAAAACATTTTCTTAGGCTACAAAGAAATTACAATCATCAGTACAAATATTCAATTCCAGATGTTTTCGCAATTCTTCACTCTCCACTGCGCATGCGTTTATTTCTATCACGTGAAGTGAAGTGGAAGTGGTAGATTAGTGTTTAAGGTGTTGGACTGCACATATTTTAATACCCCACATATTGATTGATTGCTCATATTGATTGCTCCTAGAGGTGCCCCAAAATACAAAAAACTATCTCCTCTCTATGAGGTAGCCGACAGACAGGGTAGTCCAGGTAGCCCGATTAAAAGACACAATAGGGACCCTGGGACAGGCTAGCGCTTATATTCTAGCCCTGAAAATAGACACGGAATAGACACGGAATTGCCAATTTACAGGATTTTCTCCCATCATCCTGTGTCTCACTCGATAGCTAGTCAGATATGCATGTTAGCAAGTGGAGTCATCTTATCTCCTAGGTGAATTCTGTACATTACACTTAATAAAACCAGTTTATTCCAGTACATACTATTGTATTGTTTTTTATGCAATATTCATTATTTATAAGTCTATTTTTCTTATTTAGAAATATATAACCCAAAAAGACTGAAATGCTTTTTTGGGTACCCGAAACGGATTAATGGGATTTCAATTTATTTCAATGGGAAAAATTGATATGACATACAAGTAAATTGAGTTACAAGCACCGTCAAGGCACCGGTGTAATTAAAAAAAAACATTTTTGGTTTTCATGTATATACATATATATATATATATATATATATATATATATATATATATATATATAATAGTATATATATGATGTGTGCTAGCTACCTCTTGGCGGTGATCTGCTCCTGGTCTTTGAAAAAACCAGCGGATTTTGGCCTGCTGAGATTTAGGCAGACACTCCAGAAAAGAAGAGTTGTTCTCCACCCCATACAGCACTTTCTCCTCTATGTTCTTTCCCAACACTGCACACAATGGTAGCACAGAGAATGCATTTAGACAACGGAGAGAAATAGTATGTATAGTATGTATGTGAATGTGTATAGTATATGTGAGAGTATATGAAAGACATAAGTGAAGAACAGATTTTAAGAAATTAATTTTTGTGAAAATGCTGTATTTCTGAATTTTTGGAAAATGCTGCGTTTTCAGGACAATGCAGAGCTTTTAGTAAGCTTTTATACGTCACACACACACACACACGCACACAAATCTATCAATTAAAGGACTAAACATATCCAGTAACCAAATGAATAATCATTTAGTCTATCTTTTTTTCTATATTGGTAAACTGTCCAAAAATGTCCTGCTTTATCACAAACATGGGAACACATACTAGTGATGGGAAGTTTGAATAATTTTTCTGATTCAGATCTTTAAATATTAGAATAAGACAAAACTATAAATCAACTAAGGCCAAATTGCAGGAAACCGAAATGATTAATTTACTGCTTAGCCTGGTGTTTAAGCTATGTAATCTGCTAGTTTACCTAACCTCTCTCACCCGAGTCTTTCGTTCATGTGACAAATGAATGAATGTCTCTGACCCAGAAGCCCTCAAACACTCAACTCAACAAGGGAGATAACTAATCTTTCTTTTTCCAGCTTAAAGCTGTCACACAATGAAAAAACCAACACAAAAGATGGAAACACTCATCCTTAATAGTTTCCTGTGCCAGACCTATAGGATGAATAGGATGGGGTCAATCCAAAATGAACCAATCATCTCGCAGTAACCTGTTGTTCTGGAGTCATATTAAGGATCTGTTAAAAACATATGAATCCCATTTCATCGTCTGCATCCCAACACTGACCCATGCATGTTCCTGTCTGAGCCCTCCTATGAAAACAGAACAAACACTAAACAAAATAATCTCTATAACGTCAACAATCACATCAAATTTGCCTTTGGGTTCGAGCCACTCAATCAAAAGATTGTCTACTCATCAACAACAAACGCACCCAGCAATTATTACTAGAGGTGAAGGGCCGGTCTTTTATTTGGGATACGTAGATGAAAACTCGATACGATTTCAGGGGCCAATCACACAAACAATTTTTCTCGTCAACATACGGAAGTCTCTGAATAGCACCCAAACCCCAACCCAAACAAACCCCAAAAAAGATTTCGCTGACGAAACCAAAATAAACTTCAAAAACAGATTCATAAGCTGCACAGCCAAAAAAGTCCTAACAAAAAAGAAGCAAAACACAAGAGAAGAAATTAATAGCTCACACAAACCGCTCACTCGAAAACACAACAACACAAAATCGTCGATAACCACTAACCATAACAAACAACTATAGAGTTCTCTGCGTAGTTCAGGATAGGGGTTATTTGCAGGAAAGTCGCGTGTTTTGCATCTAGATAACACACCACGGAATAAACTGTAATATTCTTTGTAACTTGTGTTGACTTGCAAATCCTCCAAATTTTTATGTAATAAAGACCAACTCTTTAATGCCCAACAAGTCAAAAAACTTCCCAAGCCTCATAACAAAACCATCGCATCCTCAAACCAACTCAAATAGCCAAGGTACCTAAAGATCCACCACCGATCGGTAAGTCAAACAAAGACTCCAAAAGACGAATCGGTCTTTCTCTGAGGGAGGCATGATGCATGCTCGTCAAACAAACAAAAGATCGAACAAGTCTAAAAAAAATTTTTGGCACTCACGAGTCAAACTTAACACGTTTGTAACAAACCTCGGTCTCAAAACATCTTCCACACCACCAAGCAGAGATAGCAGGTCTCCCGAGTAAGCCAGGTCCGATGGATTTCTCTCTAACTCCAAATAGCTCAACAAACACAAGAAAAAACAAAAAAACAAAAAAAAAAAAGAGGATAAAACACAACTCCACAAACACACAAAAACAACCTTACCCTCGTCACTATTAAACATGACAAACCACACCACACCACAAACCGATTCAACTGAATCCCATTACAAACATCGAATCTGTCATCCCAACACAGGGTAACTCCCAGTACAATGGAAGCCTCGATCTTCTCAAAACATTATAGAATCATCAAAAACACCATAGCTCACAAAACGCCTCCCACACTAACCCAACACTTACCATCGACTGATCATAACTAATCATTTCACGGTCTGCTGAACATCTGTTTGTGTCAATATATTCATACACACATAACACTTTCTTGTTTAAAACAGGTAAAAGCAAAACAATATTCAAGCAGAGTGGAAGAGGTCACGGTGTCCTTTCATGTCCAATAGAAGAAGCAAGATTTTTTCTTGCAGATCAGCCACAACACACATCATAAGTCTTCTGCAAACAAAGTCTCCAACCCCTTCTCTGAGCCTCACAACTCGATTGTGGCAGGAAAATAAAATTGGATGGGCAGGTTTTACACGGTTTTGGGCATCAGCATCTTACATTTATTTAAAAAAAACCCAAGGAATGAAACATTAAAAACAAAACCTCAAAATCGAAGCCCTCAAAACAAAAGGATCACATGAAAACTCCCAACACCGGGAAAGACCAAAACAGGAATCAAAACAATACCAAAACTACCCTGCCTCTTTACAAAAAAACAAAAAAAACCTAATCACTCAGTTCTCAGCCCACCAAATCACAAAACGTATCCACAATGTGGTTCAGAAAAACCCCAAAAAAATTCAAACTCTCCAAAACTCGTCACAAACATCACCTGACTGGGACAAGACCATCAACGCTCTCAACACAAAACTATACAATAAACATCACACACACGTCTCTCACACTACAGACTACAACACCCACATACAACACACACACACTACGAAAACTCCAACATTTCCTCACCATCATCACAACCCACCCACACAAACTCAATTGAAATCTCACGACAAAAAAGACATCCAAAAAGGTAAAACACCCCAACCCAAACACAAACTTCAACAGTAAAGTTAGAAAAAAACCAACAAAGTCTGGGTCATATTACAAACATCTCACAAAAAGTGAGAAGCAGTTGTAAACAAACACCAACCCATTCCTTCTTCACCCCCATAACTTACACGTGGGAAAAATGTTGCATCCACACAATGCTCTCATGCGTCATTCACATCACCAGATAACAAAAACTCAAACATACTCACCACATAGAGCAACAGAATTCTCTAACAATACAAAACACACTAATTTCCACTGGGACAGGCTCCCCCCCTAAATTCTAGCCTCAGCAATACACAACACATTTAACTCCTCTTAAAAACACTCAGGCGTTTAGAGTTACATCACACCCTCAGAATCATACCACAATTCAACACACCCAAATTCCCCCAAACACTTAGAAACCAAACATTAATCACAATCATAAAACTACCTAAGCTAATCTCTCGCCAAGGCCATCTCTTTCTACACAAATCGGATTCAAACACCATCAGCATCAAAGTAAAAAGATATGCACCAAATCAGAAGACACGGAGACGTGAATAAAAAAACAGAAAAAGGAGGTTGCGAACTCAAGCAAGCGCAAAGGTCTGGACAAGAAAAAGGGGCGGAGAAAAAAAAGGAAATTTCACACTGCGGGAAGGGGGAGGGAAAAGAGCGATCGTTGTATGACAGATGGCATATGCCAAACTCCACAAGAGAGAAACATAAGAAAGAAAAATTGGAGAATAGTCTGGGCGCGTCAGCGAGGGGCCAAATTTAAGGGTTAAGGTGTAGCGTCAGAAACATGCATATTCAAATGGAAACAAGTAAATGTTTAGTTGTTACTCGGCCTTCTGGTTTTCACAAACATTTTGCATGTTTGTCCCTTATATCGAAGATATGATATAGGGGAAACCTCCTCTCACAAAAGAAAAACCACTCGCGAGTCTTTCGTTCATGTGACAAATGAATGAATGTCTCGGACCCAGAAGCCCGGGAGATGAACTAATCATTTCTTTTTCCAGCTTATAAGCCTGTCACACAATGAAAAACCAACACAAAAGATGAATTAATCATCCTTAATAAGTTTCCTGTGCCAGACCTATAGGATGAATAGGATGTGGTCAATCCAAAATGAACCAATCGTCTCGCAGTAAACCTGTTTTTCTGGAGTCATATTAAGGATCTGTTAAAAACATTATAGAATCCCATTTACCATCGTCTGCATCCCAACACTGACTGGATGGGTCTCCATGCCTGATGTCCTGTCTGCGAGCCCTCCTATGAAAACAGAAAAAATTCAAGGGTTCTGCTGTGGTTTAGAAAAGAAATCCAATGCTATAAAAAATGTCTTACAACTTCGGTTGCTTCACCCAATCAAAAGATTAGTTTTACTTCAATTTAATAAAGATATTGACGTATACTTGTTGCCTGACAATTAGTACTAGATGTGGGGGGAAATTTGGAGTATTTGTTACATAGCGATGCAGAACGTAGATGATTCTGAATCGATTCACAAATGTCAAAAATCCATTTTCTATTTCTAAATGTTAATTAATAAAGGCGGAAGTCTAAAGCAGGAAGTGTAGCACCCAATCAGTGTGGCATGCACATAACAGATGACCGATCACGGAAAAAGATTTAGGCTGCGACGGAAATCGCATACTAATAAACTTCAAGAAACAATGTTTTTTTTTGCATAAAGTGTGTGCTTAGTTGTCTACACAGCTTAAAGTTTCTTTCTATTTTTAAAGGATGCACAAAAAGACAAGAAGGAAAGAAATATGAAATAGCCTGAGAAAAGTGCCCTGTGTTCTGTGACCTGTCCATATCAAAATATAGCGTCCGAAGTTCATTCATACTACCCAAAACCATACTATAGAGAACTATAGAGAACCATACTATAGAGAACTGTAGTACATTCTTAAGTAGTATATGATTTCAGAGAAAGTCTTAGTTTTAGCATCTGATAACACATCCAATATGGCTGTTGCTGTCATTATCTGTTGATTCTTTGTAACTTTGTGGTTGACTTGCCAAAATCACTTCCATTTTATTTTATTAATAAAAGATCTCGGAAGCTGCTTTAATAGTCAAACAGTAAGTCAAAAAAAATCTGTATTGAAGCAAAAGCTGCATCAGTAATCGTTTAAGAATCCCATCGCAAGCCTCAGAATCGGAATCAAATAGAATTGTGAGGTACCTAAAGATTCCACCACCGTTCGGTAAGTGCAAAGACTTTCTAAACTACTAAATCTCGGTCTTTCTCTGACTCAGCATCTGTTTCGAAACGATCTGACCTGCTTGCGTCAGCAGCAAACCTAAAAGAGAGAAAGGGCTAAGAAAAAAATTTTTGGCAGCTCACATATATCACAACTTAACAACAATGCTTTTGTAATCAATGTGCGTGTTTGGTCCACTCCCACAACACCAGCCATAGCGCTAAAGAGTAAAATCCGATATTTTCCTGGACTAAATTCTGGGGCAAACATGCAGAAGTAGGTTAAAGGGCAATGTGTACGTAGCACACTTGCTCAATGCTTTACCTTTTGTAGCTATTTACTAATTATAGTTTCAACTACTAACCCCTTAGTCACAACTACTAGCACTTAATGTTCTGTCTCCTACCACAGCATCCTGTTAGGACATAATGACGTTGTCCAAAATGACATAATATTTAGTACGTATTTCCTGATTGTTAGAAAACTATTTTCTATGTAGTATGTTTACAGCTAGCATTTTGGATGAAATGTGGATGTACTGCATCCATTTTAATATATACAGATGTGAGAATTTTAAATGTTTAATTTGAATAAGTAAAAGAAACTCTTTTTTTTTGCGCCACATCTGCGCTTTCCGCCACTTACACATATGACGAGTCTTCTCTCCCGTGGCCTTATGGGAAAGCAAAGTATACATCATATGCATACTTTAAAATAAGGGAGGGACTAGTCGTTCTTCCTGGAACTTTTTGCATACTGTAATTCGCATACTTAGGATTCGGACATACTACTCGCCTTACATACTCAGTTTTGCGAATTAATAATAAACATATTTCTAACATATACACGCTATAAAGCATCATGGATGTTTGTTGGTTCACCTTTTGGATGCAGGTATGTATCTGGAGCAGTGGGAGCCGTCCCAGGCGCAGTATGGGTCTCGGGCCAGGCAGCATTCAGCGCAGCCCTGATCGTAAATATGGCACCTGTGCAGAGCTACCAGCACCAGGCCGTCCCCCCCACTGACAAACAGCTGCTGCTGAAAACACAAAGTACAACACGGCCTCACGCACAGAACAAACACAGACGAAAGTAAAAACACACAATCAAAGACATGGAGTAACTTTGGTTAAAAAAGTATTTCAGAGGAAAGCAGAAAATCAATAAATATGTGGGACGTTATCTCTACATCATGAGCATTTTAATAATAATGTAATATTAATAATATTCAACTTCATTGTGCGAGGTACGTGTACAGAGCCAATGAAATGCAGTGTTTTTCGCATATCCCATCTTAGTAAGTTGGGGGTCAGAGCGCAGGGTCAGCTATGATACAGTGCCCTGGAGTAGGAAGGGTTAAGGGTCTTGCTCAAGGACCCAACAGTGGTTGGCTTGCTGGTGGTGGGGCTTGAACCCAGGTGTTTCTGGTCTTCAGATCAGCAACTCAGCACCTTAACCATTTGAGCCACACTGCCCCTTTCACTTTTTGCCCAATCTAAAATA
Organism: Bagarius yarrelli; assembly: GCA_005784505.1. Lineage (NCBI taxonomy): Eukaryota > Metazoa > Chordata > Actinopteri > Siluriformes > Sisoridae > Bagarius > Bagarius yarrelli. The sequence goes on from VCAZ01000011.1 coordinate 4,502,275, forward strand.
ATTGCTTGCCATTATGGCGATAGATATAACAACCACCTGGCTCTCCAGACATGCTTTCATACTAAGGGACAGTGCCGGGCCCCTGGGCAAGGCCCTTAACCACTACAATTGCTAAATTGTATAAATGAGGTAAAAAATAATGTTAGTTAAGAGCGTCTGCTAAATGCCAGAAATAGACATCTAATGAGACAAACAGTGTGCTTTGTTGTTCTTCTTTTACCCGTATATCTACACAGCTTAATGTTTTTTTTCTATTTTAGGAGGATGCACAATCCTAAAAAGTAAAAAATATGGAAAAAGAAATAAAGAGAGCCTGAGAAAAGTGACGATCAGAATCATACAGAATTTATACCTGTTTAGAAGAAATCTCCATGCTAAGGATGGGAGACGGAGTCTGAAAAAAAGAAACAAAGCTGTTTTGAAGAATAGATTCAAAAACTGATCATTTGTATCTTTGAGTTTTAATCAGACTTGAAATTCACCTTAAACACTTGTAATTCCTCTAACACAACCTCTTCTGCAGCCCAGTTTTCCTGTGTGATGCTAACCACTTTTAAAATCGAGCCGGAGTCTATGAAACACACAAACAGCAACACTTTGTGTCTGTTGTTGCATTCCCTCACTTCCTACTGGTGTTGATCTACTGAAATATATTATCAAACGTATATCTACTAATACTATGTATTTGTGTATGTATGAATGATAGTATAGGTCATTGGTTTGGCAAGGATTTTGGTCAACTACATAATCTCTATCATGAACATTAAACATCCCTCAGTGCATTTGGCAGTAATGTGTCATGTGACTTTACCTGTGCCCAGGAACATGACAGCATAGTGACCATCATCAGCAGAGACTCGATCTACTGCAATCTGCGTAAGCCGGTACTCTGTGTTAATCCTCGTGAAAATGGGCCGACCGGTAATCGGATACACAGACTGGTACATGAGTGGATGCGTGCGAATAAAGCTGATGACATCATCTGGGAAATCTTTTGTGGTCTTAATGCGCGGGTCATACGTGCGACTTGGACACTGTATTGGAAAAAAAAAACCTATTTACTGGTAATAATTTTTGTAGGCGCAATATTATAAAGCAAATAAGCAGCGGTTATCTGAAAAAAGGGTGAAAAAGTTTGAATTGTCAACTTTTTCATTAGCAGCTCAAAACTTCTGTTTAATAAAAAATTTCAACACATTGTTTGCTATCAAATATACAAATTTAAACATACACAAGTAGCAATATACATTTTAATATAATATTACAGTAGATAATAGTCTTTTCTTATAAGCGCTAATTAGACTGTGGCAGCAAAATCCTTAGGTTCTATTGCCCTCTAGTGGTGAACCTAAGCACTACAATATTAATCCGCACAGACGTCTGCTCCGAACTCAATCTCACAACGTCATTGTGAATAATGAATATATTATTCCAAAACAATGACAGAATGCACATCTGTACACAAATGCTGATGAAAAGTAGAATAGTAAAAAGAAAAAAAAAGGCAGAGAAGGAGTAATATGGTAGCGCAGTGGTTGGTCCGTTAACCAGAAGAATGTGGGTTTAATTCCCCGTACCTCCACGGTACCACTGGTGAGCCCCTACGTAAGGCCCTTAACCCTCAATTGCTTAGTTATAAGAATGATCTAAATGTAAGTCGCTCTGGATGTAAGAGCGTCTGCCAAATGCCCTAAATGTTAATGGTTCTGACCGTGCCGGGTCTTGGGTAGGGGATTCTTCCCTCATATTCCACCCAGCGGTGATCTGGTCCCTCTTTATGGGCATATGGTCCATTAAATACAGTACGGATGTCCTCCATGTTGTACACACACACTGCTGATCCTTTAAAGATAGAGCTGTTCGGTACACACAAGAAAACAAACAACGGTAAACTTTGACAGATATTCTGAAGTTCTTTACTTTAAAGCAAAATGTGCTCTTTAATGTAACATTTTGGCGACATATTTAAACACAGTAAAAAGCGGAACTGCTATTAAGGAGATCTGTTGTAATAGAAGCTAATTTTTTGTGTATGTTTGGACATTTAGATGAGCTGATCACAGTAACGTTAGAGTACCTAGTCGTGGTAAAGACTCCATACACTTTGGGGTTTTTCTCGTCTCTGGTTGAAACCATAAAGATGTCCTCTGTAATGCAAACACACACATGCTTTAAATGCCTAGAAGTACACTATAAGGTCATATACGTTTGTGGACACTTTCCTAACATACCCACATAAAGTGTGTCTTCCCCGAACTTTTGCAATAAAGTTGACTAAAATGTCTTTTTATGTTGTAGCGTTACATTATTCCTTCATTAAATAATAAAGACTTAAACACCGTTCCAGGATGATTCCCACACACTAGTAAAAACATTTCCAGGAGGGTGGGGGCTATTATAGGAATAAAAATAAAACTAAATGCTTCAAAAACACGTCCGTCTATATCTCTATACTATATACTGTAATAGGCAAAATTGAGTATGCAAGACAAGTAGTATGTCCCAATCCTTTGTATGCGAATTACAGTACGTGAAATGTTCCTGGATGACCTACTACTTCCACCTGGATTTTGACTTACACTTTACTACCCCATGAAGACGTAGGAGAGACGACTCGTTAGATGCTCGTTAGTGGCAGAAAGTGGAGATTTTTGAACATTAAACATTATCCAACAATTCACGCTTCTGTGACGTCGTATGTGATGTAACAATATCATAATGGTGGATGTAGTGCGTCCGGATTTACTTCCTATTTTGCCGTTAGATTAAACTCCACTCTTCTAGTAAATCTTTCCACTACAGTTTGGAGGTGCAGTCGGCGTTCCAGTTTATATTAAATGTGTTCAGTGGTGTTAAGATCAGATTTTTCCACTCTAGTCATAACACACATGTCCTGATGGAGTTCAGAAGTTTTATTCTTAAAATGTCTCTTAGTTCCAGTGAAGGAATAATGGAATAATAATAATACAATATAGAAAGACATCTGAGGGTCAGGTGTCCACAAACTTTTGACAATATAGTGTATATGTGGTCATGAAATAGAAGAATGCATCTAATGAGCACACCAAATGTGTGTGTTTGTGTCTGGCTATGTGTAAAAACTTACGGAGCTCATCAAAGTGTGTATCCATGCCATCTGTTCCTGGGATAGAACAAACAAGACGGGCCTTGAGGAACGTTGTCCACTTGTTGGTCAGACTTCTCAGCCCGCCTACATCATTCTAAAATGCAAACACAGACATGCAGCCATTAGTCAAGCGTCCTAACTCGGTGTTCTCGTTTAAAGAGCACAGGTGTGTGTTTTTAACAAAGCATTACATTTCATTTTATAGACTTTAGAAATAAACATCCGTTATATAAAGTAAAGACCTCCATCTGTCCTTAATCAGACTAGCTTATTTAACTAAAACAGAGTGTTCTAACAACAAACATCCATTACCTAGAGAGACAGAAAGAGATCAAATGAGAGAATCCTAGACTCTTAATCTAATTTCTTTTGTTGAATACGATGGGGCCCCTTTGTTAATTCTTCGAATCGGGTTAACTGCAGGAACTGCAGCAGGCAGCCTCTTCATGGAGATGTTTTCTGAAGGTACGGGTTAACGTCCTCGTTATTTCTCAAGAGCGTTTGATCAACTGTCTTCTCTGATGTCTGCAAGGACATGCTTTTCTATACTATGCCATTATGTGTACTGAAGAGCACATTCAATTAACAGAGAAAGTGAGAGAGAGAGAGAGAGAGAGAGAGAGAGAGAGAGAGAGAGAGAGAGAGAGAGAGAGAGAGAGAGAGAGAGAGAGAGGAGAGAGAGAGAGAGAGAGAGAGAGAGAGAAAGAAAGAAAGAGAGAGAGAGAGAGAGAGAGAGAGAGAGAGAATTTTTTTAGAGAGATTTTGATTTCTAACTCAGCTTAAATAAATTACAATACAAACATTATTTTATATCGAAGCTTCACAAAGATAAAAAGGAAAGAAAAGAAAATTAAATTAAGATTAGTTTAAAAGAGTGCTAAAAACCAGTTCACCTTCATCAATAAAACAGATGACATTTGCATAACACCATTTTCGAGTAAACGCACTCAAATCCTTAATTTCTTTAAACTAGAGAGAGAGAGAAAGTGAGAGACAGGGCGAGAGAGAACGAGAGAGAGAGAGAGAGCATGGAGCCCAAAGAGAGCTGGTTTTCAACCACTTCAATTTACAAAGATGCTCTTTCCAGATTAGGAGAACTCCGATAATCGCTAGATTTACATCTTATTTTGCCATCTTAGCAACCGTAAAGAAAAAGTACAAGGGGTCGTTCACATATTGCGTCTTCTGCATGCTTAATTTCCTTATTTTAAATGTACACGCCTGGCAGGAGCATGTAAATAGAGAGCGATGAGGTTGTCCACACCACAGCAAGATAAAAACATCTAAATTTAGAAGAATGCTGACCATCGTTCATGTGACAAGAACCAACCAATCACCTTTCTTCCGTTACATTAAAACCATAGCAGTATAATGAAGAAGCAGCTCATCATTGTGGTTTTTTTTCCCTTTGGAAATACATTTTAAAGCAGAATTGCAGCAAGTTTGGAAATCCATTGTTAAAATTTTCCTGTTGCAACAGAAAGCAAAGGTGATGGTTGCTTAGCAACGACATGCGCATCCAGAAAGACAGAGAACTTTAAAAAAGTAGGAGAAAGTGATAAAGGCGATAAAGGAACTGCCTCCAATACAGTCACCTATAAAACGTATACGAATACATATAGGAGTAGAATATCTGTTATTAGTGTAGAAGGACTGCTATTAAACCCTAAAGAAGCACTAATGGTTCTTTGTTTATGTACATTTCTAGCATTTGGCAGGCCCCAATATCCAAACTTATATTTATTTCTTTTTCTTTTTTCAACATAAGAATTTCAGGGTTAAGGGCCTTCCTTAGGGGCCCATCAGTGCCAGGTTCTATTTCTGATTAGTAGTTTCACACCTTATCCACTGATCTACCACATGACTGTGGTGACAAGCTGGGATTTCATCACTCTTGTATTAGACGTAAGAGCTTGTTAACTCAGTTACAGTCTGGAACACCTGGAACCCTATTTAAAACTCTGAACACACAGCCAGGCATCTACTGTGATTTACCCTGCTGACAACTGTGGTGTAGTCTGTTTTCAACAGATCTTCTGACATGGAATGTACCAGGAAGCCTCTGCTGCCAGGGGAAAAATGAAAAGTTTATGATGTTTAATAAAAACTACTGAATCTGAAAAGTGATGAGTGTTTTGATCAAAAGGAGCAAGAAAGGCGGCATGTCAATTCCTGCATGGGTTCTTACTTTACAGACACGGGCAACGCGGGACAGGACGCCTTTGTCCATGGTGCTCCCTTCCCGGGATGCCTCGCGGAAGAAAAAGTAAATCTTGTCATCGTCAGGGTTGTAAGTGTCTGCGATAGGATGGGCGGCTATAAACTTGGCCTCTGTGGAGACAAAAGGTAAAAAACAGTTAGTTCTTGTTCACTAAGTGACAAAAAAAAAACCTTAAAAGTGTAAAAAAAAAAAAAAAAAAACATTTAAAAGTGTAAAAAAAAAACCTTAAAAGTGTAAATTTATATGTGATTATTTCAAACAAAATCATGAAAAGTGGTAGCGAAGTGGTCAAAGTGTTTAACCGCCACTTGGAAGATCTGGGTTCGATTCCCAGCACCACCAAGCTGCCACTGTTGGACCCCTAAGCAGGACCCTTAAACCCTAATTGCTTTAGGTTCTGTTTACAGCTTAGTGCCTTAGTTCATTTAATTAGTTTAGTGCCTCTGGTTGTGACTCCCACAGTATTTTATAACCACATTTCTTTTTTAGCATTTTATATGTCATATCTTAGAGTTTATAATACTTTCAACATAAATATTAGGGTTGTGTATTGACAAGGGCTTTACAATACGATACATATCATGATACATGGCTCTCGATACAATATATCACGATATGTTGCACTACATTACTTATTGAAATACGTGGTGGGAAGTGGTAGCACAGTGGTTAGGGTGTTTGACTGCTAACCGGAAGTTGGTCGGTTTGATTCCCAACACCAACAAGCTGCCACTGCTGGGACCCTGAACAAGGCCCTCAACCCCCAATTGCTTAGTTGTATAAATAACACACCGCAGTATATAAAAAGGCTTAAAATAAAACAAATACAAAGTCGGACACGCTTTTATTTTTTAATGTTAACATAAATCCGTTACATACATAAACATAATATATATATATATATATATATATATATATATATATATCGATACAAGAGATTAGAATATCGATAAACTATTGTGAAAAAAATATTGCGATAATTAGCTATATCGATATTTTAACACAACCCTAATAAATAGCATCTGTATCTGTAAGTGATGATGATGATGATGACGACGATGATTCTATAACTTGAATTAAGCACAAAAACATCCTTTTTCATGCAAAATATATCATTTGCTTAAAATATAAAAACGCTACAAAAAACCCCTAACATGTCATACTAATAAAAACAAACCACAAGGATAAATGAAGGAAAAGTAAATCATTTTTGATTTCTCCAGGTTATAAGCTGTTTTACATCCAGTGAAGGACCTCTTAAAGCGAAAAAAAAAAAAGTTACACACACACACACACACACTCTTTCTGTACACAGAGATCCTTTGTACCTAAACCCGAATCTGGAAGTGGCTGTGAGCCAGATTTACCAAGACTAGGAAAGGAAAGGAGATCAGAAGATATATAACGCAGCTAAGTCCATAATTTATTGCACATAAAGCAGTAAAGTATAAAATCTTAGAATTCTTTATAACGCAGACCAGGAAGAGGGAATATATAACAGAATGCATGACGAATAACCAAAAAAATGATATGAATCAGGTGAAAACGGGTAAAATTAGATGAGGTATATTTACATTTACAGCATTTGGCAGACGCCGTTATCCAGAGCGACTTACATTTATCTTATATACAACTAAGCAATTGGGGGTTAAGGGCCTTGCTCAGGGACCCAGCAGTGGTGGTTAGGTGGAGCTGGGAAACGAACCTACAATCTTCGTGTTGGTAGTCCATGAGCCACCACTATATCACACATTCATACATAAAGTGTACCAGGTGTCTCTGTGGATGTGTATTAGTGTACAGTCTGTACAGTAGCATGGGAGAAGACGCGGATCCTGCGTGGAGTTGGTACAGGCAGTATAATATTTATAGCTTTAAATCTGTTTTCTCTTGCCTGGAAATACTGTAATAAATATTTTGGCTTTTATTCTGTGTGTAGCTTGCGTATTGTAGATGCGTAGCCGGATTCCCAAAAGGGGGTTAGAGGTTGGGTAGAGGGGGGGTTACTGCTGGAAATCAACTTTTCTTCTGTTTATAAACTAATGGAGATTAATCTGATCTGTCCACTGGTATACTGCATATTTTTTCAGAGCTGTATTATATATATATATATATATATATATATATATATATATATATATATATATATATATATATATATATGTGCGTATTGTGTATATCTGTGTTGTGTATATCTGTGTACATCAGCATCACAGCCAGTAACAGCCTGTAAGTCTATCATTCTAACCATTGATCCAGTAGTCCTCAGAGATGTCTGTCCGGATGTATTGCTGGCTTGGAGGAGGACCCAGTGAGCGACTGAACATGCTGTCCTTCCCCAGGAAATCAGACACCGTTCCGGCAAAGAGGTACTGATCTGAGAACAGACAGCAAATCGGAAGCTAAGACACATTAAGTACAAGTACAAGAACACGATGACTTTTTGGTCTTGTATACACTTTCTCTCACTCCCTCTCGCTCTCCCTCTCTCTCTCGCTCTCTTTCTGTCTCTCACTGTCGCTCTCAATCCCTCTGTTTTGTTCTTTCTTTCTTTCTTTCTTCTTTTTTTTTCTTTTTTTCTTCTTCTTTTTTTCTTTCTCTCGCTTTCTGTGTCTTTCTTTTTCTCTCTCTTTCTGTCTGTGTGTCTCTCTCTCTTTTACTCTCTCTCACTGTCTCTCTTTCTGTTTCTCTATCTCAATTATTCCTTTTTTCTTTCTTTCTTTGTTTCTTTCTTTCTTTCTTTCTTTCTTTCTTTCGTTCTCTCTCTCTCTCTTTCTCGCTCTCTTTCTGTCTGTCTCTCTCTCAATCTTTCTTTTTTTTGTTCTGTCTTTCTCTCTCTCTCTCTCTCTCTCTCTCTCTCTCTCTCTCTCTCTCTCTTTCTGTTTCTATCTGACACCAGCTGAGAATCTTTCTTATACTTTATTAATTTTACTTTCAGTTTCCAAGGCAACTATCCCCAAAAAAAGGTTAGCGAACGTGAGTTTACTGCTACAGAGATATAAAATAATAATGCCTAAGATGATGCGTATTCAGGCAAATATAATAAGTTAAATGCTTAAATCCACTATCAGATTTACTTTCATATGTATTTGTATAGTTTTACTCTGATTTCTAGTAATATCTATAAATGAAAACCATGTTTTAAATCCTAACACACACACACAAATACACAACCATATGAGTGCTCTCTGCATGTACTTCTGTTTGCAGAGCCTGCACAGACACACAGCCAGAGTATAATTTTCGCCATTTGTTTTTACCCTAAATGAGAAAGCTACTACGAAGAATAGAATTTTTACTATCACAGAGATTGAAAAAATCACAGATAATTACAAAAAAATTTACACCAAAAGAAAAGAAAGACATTGTTGTACATTTTACATGTTTGCGTACGTCTTCTAGCATTAAAACATATATACACACATACGCACATAAATCTACAATCTACATTCCAATTCTTTAAACGGCTATGCAAGACCAAGAAAATCTATTCTTTGTGTTTATTTACTGTGTTTTCTGTGTATGGAACCGAAGTCTGCTTTGCTGCAGTGATTTGAATTGTTTATCTCCTAATAAACACTCATTGCATTATGGAGCCGTCTCGAGCTGTAACTGAGGGGGCCTCACACATCTTCCACACTTGGGATTTGTTAAACCATTAGCCTATAAAATGTACGTTTCAAAGCGGAAAATGACAGATTTCCTTAAATACTATCTATCCACAAGGAAATATTTACAGTGGAGTGCACTATTTTTCCATTGGGCAGAGAAATAAAAAATCTGAAGCAGAGCTACAGTGGAGGGATATCAATACAGTATATAATACGTGACAATATCAACATGGCAGATGAAGTACGTCCGAATTTTATACATACTACCTGTAACCAATAACCACAATAACTGTATTACTGTATAGAGTATACTTTTTTACACTCAGAAAGTACATACTTGCTTAAATGTAGTGCATACTTGAATAGTATGCAATTTTAGCCATTGATTTCCAAACCTCACATTCAGGCTCCATCCATACTATAAAGTATGTGTAACTGAGTAGGCAAGGAGTGTAGTCAGTATGTCTTTATACTTTGTATACGGGGGAAGTGGTAGCACAGTGGTTTAGGTGTTGGACTGCTAACTGAAAGATCTGGGTTTGATTCCAAGCACCACCAAGTCACCACTGCTGGGCCCCTGAGCAAGGCCCTTAACCCCCAATTTCTCAGTTGTACAAAAGAGATAACTGTACATCTGGATAAAGGTGTCTGCCAAAAGTTGTGAATGAACAGCACATGGGAAGTGGTAGCATAGTGGTTAAAGCAGGGGTGTCCAAATTTGATCCTAGAGGGCTGGCATCCTGCAAAGTTTAGCTCCATCATGCCTTAACACACCTACCTGTTGGTTTCAAGTATACCTAGATATACCTAGAACACCTCGATTAGTTGGTTTAGGTGTGTTTGATTAGGGTTGAAGCTAATATCTGCAGCCCTCCAGGACTGAGTTTGGACACCACTGGGTTAAAGTGGGAAACTATAAATAAACTAAATATAAATAAACTAAATATACGTTCCTGGATGACCTACTACAGGGGTCACCTTATAGTTTGACCTCTTTGTGACTTGGTTCTGTAGGCTTTACGGGACCTTTAGTGGTCTGTTAAGAATTTCGGTGCAGAATCGGGGGGGGTCTACTTTCATTTTCCCTTTTGGATTATGAGTTTGCTTGGGAATTTTTATTATCTTACTGTTTATAATAACTCAGCTCTTACTGAACCTGTAAACAATTTACTTTGACTTCCTCATCTGACAGGACAAAAATGTATTTATTTATTCTATCAGTTGCCGTCCCATTGTCTGCTTCACCTTATGCCTATTATTAACAATAAACTGCAGTATTTTTCTTTTCCTATAATCCATTTTTCTTCCTTGGAGACACCACAGTCACTCCTCCTTTCTCTGTTTCGTCCTGTCGGGGTATAAATCTTTCTGGCGAATGGATGGGTGTTTGTATCTTTCTGCCAGCGCTGTCCTCTAGGTCCTCTTATGAAGTTTTAGTACCCTCCTTACTCAGTGGAGTTTTCCTTTAAAGGCTAAAGCAAACCCATTCTAGCTTTTTGACCATATCTGTCAAAGCTTTTTGCTGTGAGTGAACAAAGCTGAAGTGTTCAAGCCAAAGAAATTGCTTTTCAGTGTGATAAAAGGGCAGGCTTGTGTGTGTGAGGCAAGAGAGCATTAAAAACAGTCCACACTCACCAGTAAGTACTGAAGCAAAAGGCTGGCGGGGATCAAAAGGACATTTCATCCTGCCTGACTCCATACTGCTGCTGATCAAGTGAAACGCACCACCCTTTACCTCCCAGGACACACAACAAGCAAAGTTACTACACAAAAAAAGGTGAAAGCTAAGGAATCACACAAATCCACAAATGATTAAAGATATCAAGCAGTTTCTGGTTGACTGATAATTTAGTAACCTATAGTTTGACCCCCCCTCACCTCTTTCTGACCCCTGACCTCCAGGAAAGCACATGTAGGATGAAAGGCTCCGGTGCCACATGTGTAGACATGCGTACGATTATAATTGTGCAGAACGCGAACAAAATTGGCACATTCGGTCTAAAACACAAAGAAAGGGATGAGAGATGATTAAAATAAGTGAAAGCATGATGTAAGCGAGTCTATTAAAGATCTGTTTATAACTTGCACGTGTGGTTTAATGAGGGGGTAAAAAAAAGGGAGGGGGGGTGCACTTTGCAGACGTTGCTTTATAGGTGTATATTTGTGTGTGTTACTTACGAGGGGGTTTTTACCAGCCAGGATACACATATCCACCCTATCTCTGGAAGCTGGCCAGCTCAGCTAAGGTAGAAAACACAGAAGAGAGAGAGAGAGAGAAAGAGAGTGGGGGGAAAGAGTGAGACAGAGAGAGACAGAGAGACAGACAGAGAGGGGGGAGAAAGAGTGAGACAGAGAGAGACAGAGAGAGGGGGGGAAGAAAGAGTGAGACAGAGAGAGACAGACAGAAAGAGAGAGAGGGAGGGAGGGAGGGAGAGAGAATGACAGAGAAAAAGGCAGACAGACAAACAAGAGTGAGAGTCAGAGACAAACGGAGAAGACAGGCAAACAGGAAGAATTAATCAGTGCAGTTATTGATTATCAATTATCGATTCTTTTTACTAAAGAAAAGGAAAGTATTGCTTTGAACTTTTGTGATTGTGTGTTTTTAAGCACTGTAAATTACACAACCTGAGGCTTTCATGGCTCAGTGGGTTATAGTGCTAACGTAGCAGGGAAGTGGTAGCGCAGTGGTTAATATTTCGAATGCTAATTGGGGTTTGATTAGAGTTCGATTACCAGCACCACCAAGTTATAATAAAGGGGGTTAAGGGTGTCTGCCAAATGATGTAAATGTAAATGTTAAGTTCTAACACAATCGCAACCCTGGTTCAACCCTATAGCTTTCCTCTGGGGTAAGTGGCAGCCCAATGGTTGAGGTGTTGGACTGCTAATTAGAAAATCATAGGTTCAATTCCCAGCACCACACATCTGCTACTGCTGGGCCCCTGAGCGAGGCCCTTTACCTTTAACTGCTCATTTGGATGATACTTTAAAGCAATACTTTTCTTTTAAAAGGAGACAAATGCACCAAATAAAGATGTATAGAGGGTAAATGGTGCAATTCATTAACAAATTCCTCCCTTACATTTAATTGGCTGAGATTTATTGGAATGCAATTAACACCAGATAAACAATTAACCCTGGATTAATATATAGTGTAAAGGAGGCTGGGGCAGTTAATCTTATCTGTGGACACACATTCTGAAGAGCTTAACATGTACTGGGTCAACCTTTGACCTTGTTTCTACATGCGACACAAAACCCCACCAAATTTCCAACCTAAATGAAATGAGACACGCTCGTGAGATGACTTTAAACTTTGAAGCTGTGCACACTAACACACACTGACAGGACCTCTCCGACCCCTACCGTTCCTCACATGCTTTTAGACACGCACACACCCGCACATGTTGTGTGACGGTTATTTTGATTCATTTGGAATAGCGATCCTGCTCGGTTTCTCACACACACTGAAAGGAAAGACCCCAAACCTTTGCACTCTATTAAACATCCTGCCTGTTCCAGCAAAGTCACACGTTTCGACAAGCACGCTAACACATGGCTCGATCATTTATAGAGGAAGAAAAAGACGAGGCAGACTGTCAGCCAGCTGTTTGACTCTACAGCTGTGTCGGGTCATTTTGATAGATCAGGGTGGAGAACATTCCTTTGATACATTTGTGGAAGAAGAAACAAAGGGCCGTAAGCCAAACTGTGAAGACATAGTGGTGTGTACTTAGATATACACCAGTTGTGGCTGTGGAGAAATAACAATTAGACTTAATGTTAGTGTAAACAAATATTTTTAGGAACTTTAACACTTTCTAAACAAAAAAAGGAATGATGCACAACAGTGCAATGGAATGTCAAAGGCATCAAATCACTTAAAATTAAATAAATTAATTAATTAATACACTGCTGTTTAGGGTTTTCTGTTGTTTCACTTAGCTTTTCTTATTTTATCATCACCTGCTTGGTATAAAGTAAATGTCAGATGAATGGTAATCACTTGCATATGTTTGTTTAGAGGGAATTTTAATGGGTGTGCAGTCCTTCTCTGCTGCCTAAACACTATCAGAAGCACTGACCTATATTTAAAAGCTAAATTTTAATATTTGTTCTGTTCAATTGTATGAATTCTTTTCCAACAGTTTATTCTCTTCATTTCGTAGCGTTTCTCTGGAATGCACTGCTTCCAGTATGTGTATGTGGATGTTTTTTGTCCAATCAGATTTCAGCCTTTATGTGCTGCTATGTTAATCTGATCTGCCCAAAGCCTTCAGAATCAGTAGCGCTGCACATTTAACTTAAACGATAGTAGCAGTGGCAGATTGATAATTAGTTAAAAACTGTTTCTTCGGGTTCGCCTCTCGGGGCAAGCTAGCTGGCTCACAATAACGACAGCAATTTTCTGTCGTCTGATTGGTTAATCAGAGTAAAACAGTTTCAGCCAAGTTCGACTAGCGAAACGGAACAGTTAAACACAAAACCCCACTGTAAAGTTAAATTAGAATTTTTACGTCCACAATGGCTGGCGGAGGAGGAGAAATGACCATGATGGTTTCGGACATACTTAAAAATCAGTTTTCAAGGCAGTCTTTTTCGGAAAAGTTGGACATTGTGAGGAGAGCTCAGCTAACCCCAAAGATAACTAGCTTGTCCTGGCCCAGGAAAGAGTTTGTTCGCCACTTCCAGACCAGTGCGGACGAGCGGTAACACTGGCTTACAGCCTTTAAATGTTTTATATATGTTAAATTATTTTTTTGTGAAAAATATTGATTGTAAAACTTCTGAAGTTTATGTAAGTGCACATTAACACCGCAAATATGGAAAAATAGGGAAACACGTCGAAAATTCGGAAACGCACGTATAAAAAAACACTGCAAATACAGGAACTTACTGCAAATACAGCAGGTTTGTTGTCAAACTTTTTTGCTTGCTGTTGTTTTTTATAGTTGCACGTCTTTAATTTTAGCGCTTTGAGATCTCTTGGCCGTAACAAAAACAGCTAATTAACCCGCAATTTGCATTTCTGCCAATATTTTTAAAGATTTTTTTCTGCCAGTGTAACCAAATCAACAGAAATTTGAAATATTTGTATGTGTGTGTATATCTGCATATGGTATACTTTTGTGTGTGTGTGTGTGTGTGTGTGTCCATACATTAGAAGTGTGAGTGAGAGGGGGGGGCCTGTGCTTGCTCATTGCTGAGCTGTGACTGTCACGGCACTATTGTAGCAGAGGCATCCCGTGTTGTCTTAGTGACAGTGATTGGCAGCTTTAAGAGGAATGACGTCTGTGGGACTCGGAGAAACTCAATGGTTCTATAGAAAGATGCCGTGGGAATATCTAGATCTGTCACAAGTGTGTTGTGTCGCTTTGGGGTAAGACAGGAGATGGATGTGTATGTTGCAAACCTGAGTAAATTATGCGGACACACACAAAAACACAGACATAATGGAAAAGCATTACGTCATCCTTACAGATATTCATAAGCTAATAACCCTCACATTTACATCATGTTTAACTTTTATGTAGGTCATTACTGACCTTTAGCCTTTAAAAGTAATTTTAAAACTACATAGTAATTATATATTTTTTTGTCATGTAAATTTGGTTATCAATAGAAAAATATTAACGAACATCATTCTGTGCTCAACTAAGATTGAAACTTATACAGTGAAAAAACAAAAAATAGACACGTATTTCTCAGTATACCGATGTTTGTTTAAGATCCACGTTAATGGCACAGTAAAGCAAAACACAACAGCATTGAAAAAGAGCAAACATAAGTTCACACCACAACAGAATTAAGACAAAATACATCAGATCCAGACAAAAACCCACAGAATCAAGACGAAACACAAACGAATCAAGACATAACGAAACAGAATTAGGGTGAAACTGCAGAATCAAGACCAAACACAATTCTGTTGTGTATCGACTTGATTCGGTTGTGTTTCGTTTTTGATTCTGTTGTGTTTCAAGTTGATTTGGTTGTGTTTTGACTTGAATCCGTTGTGTTTCGACTTGATTCTGTTGTGTTTCCACTTGATTCCATTGTGTTTCCACTTTTGTGTTCCCTCCGCTTGATTCTTTTGTGTGTGTCTTGATTCTGATGTGTTTTAACTTGATTCTGTTGTTTTGTCTTGATTCTGTTGTGTCTTGACTTGAATTTCATGGTGTTTTGACTTGATTCTTTTGTCATCGTGATTCCCGTTGTGTTTTGACTTGATTCCGTTGTGTTTCGACTTGATTCTGTTGTTTCAATTGATTCTGTTGTTTTGACTTGATTCCGTTGTTTGTCGCCTTGTTTTCACCGTGTTTTTAAACTTGATTTTGCTGTGTTTTGATTTGATTCTGTTGTGTCTTGACTTGATTTCGCTGTGTTTCCACTTGATTTTGTTGTTTCGTTTTGATTCTGTTGTGTTTCAAGTTGATTTGGTTGTGTTTTGACTTGAATCCGTTGTGTTTCGACTTGATTCTGTTGTGTTTCCACTTGATTTTTTGTGTTGACTTGATTTCGTTGTGTTTCCACTTGATTCTTTTGTGTCGTCTTGATTCTGTTGTATTTTGACTTGATTCTGATGTGTTTTAAATGATTCTGTTGTTTCGCCTTGATTCTGTTGTGTCTTGACTTGAATTTCATGGTGTTTTGACTTGATTCCTTTGTGTCATCATGATTCAGTTGTGTTTTGACTTGATTCCGTTGTGTTTCAACTCGATTCTGTTGTTTCAATTGATTCTGTTGTTTTGACTTGATTCCGTTGTTTGTCGCCTTGTTTTCACCGTGTTTCAATTTGACTTTGTTGTGTTTCGATTTCATTCTGTTGTGTTTCGACTTGATTTTGTTGTGTTTTGACCTAACTCTATTGTGTTTTGACTTGATTCTGTTGTTTTGTGAACTTATAAAAGAAAATGAAAAATAACCAATCGGGTGCTGGGAATTAGTTGTTAGCAAACAAAAACATGAACATATCATCCTATGGCAAATTTAGGAGAGTAATTAGTCGCTACAGTGTGCATTGTTAACCCGCATACCTTGATTTGTGGTTTACCAATAGTGCCTGACTGACTAATCGACTGACTGCAATTTCTCTAGTCTACATGCCAAGAAACATTGTGTGTTGTTATGGAAAAATCCATGGAAAAATTCCTCAAAATCAGCTCCTGAACACTCACAGCTGAAGTAACTAAATAGCTTGTCGGCAGGTGTGTGAGTTGTTCTTATGAGCATGTGTGTGTGTTTAAATACCTTTCTAGGGGTTTTGTTGATGTTGTCTGGGTCCAACAGGTAGATGTGATCTTTGGCCCCTAGAAGCAGTCTGCTCTTCTCTTCATCTAACAGGAATGTCTGGAACTGCATTCCTTCACCGGAGCCTACGAATGGCACCAGACTGCCGGAATGAATCAGTTCTGCAAAAAAAAAAAAAAAAAAAAAAAAAAAAAAAAAAAAGGGAGACAACAATTAATAATACAGACAGACAACACAATCATTTTACGCTTATCTACAACACACACATTATTACCTACATTTTTAACTTATTAAGACTTCAGTTACTGAAGGTTCAAGTGTAAAGATTCTTGCCTGTTTTTCCACAGAGTTTGTAAAATTAAGAAAAAAATAAACATTCTTTACAAGGAGTAACTGGAGACGGAGATTCGATGCCTCACTCCAAAAAACCCCTCGTCTTGTGGCTACTGTCCATCGAACTATAATCCACATCAGATGTGAAAGCAACAGTATGTACCTAGTCACATGATTGAGTCAACATCTCATGTTATTTCCATTTCAAGTTTTAACATACCAAGGAAATGGTTATGTTGCTAAAGTAAAAACAGGACTTTCACTTAATTCACTATTTTAATTAGCTTTAATTAGCTGCATCCCAAAAACTGCAGATCTCAGTTTATTTAAAAACTGGTTTTTATTTACAGAGATTCCTGCATTTATCCCAAAAATGTCCTCTAAAGCTAGAAAGAACTAAAAACAGCAAACAGAATACTACCTATTGGACAAAAGGTTGTGTATTGTCAAGGGTCTCACGATACGATACATAGATTATAGTAAAATATATCACGATATATTGCAGTACAATGCATATTACAACACATTAAAATACTTAGAAAAAAAGAAGCTAAAAATGCAACAAATGCACAACCAGGGGCACCATTACATTTTCTGCCATGCTTGATTCTGAGCCGATGGTTGTATGTGTCAGCGACGACTACAGGAGCAGAAGAAATAGTCGTTTGATACAAACTGAGGCTTAAATATTAATAAATGTAAACCAGTTGAAGATTCATTTAAATATGAATCGATAATAAAGGTTAAAATATCAAAAAGTATCGTGAAAAAAAAATATCGCAATAGTTAGCTGTATCAATATTTTTACATAGCCTTAATGGAAACTATTTGTAGGCAAAAAAATACCTATTCAATTTTTCCGGCACATTTCGGCAGTCTAACCTGAACCCGATTGCACATCGCCAAGAGCTGAGCTTTTGAATCTTTTTTTCCAAACGGACTGGTTATCTCTTCCAACTTCTCGCTTAATAACCGTCAGCCACTAACAGCGCCACCAGACCTCATGTCTCCTTATTGCTGCTTCCTGACATCACCTTTATAAACCTGTTTAATCTTGACACATCGCAAACAAACCAACTATTATGGGAAGCTGTAAGGTGGAGTAGCCAAAATGTCACTCACGATAGGCTGTGTATTTAAATACCCCTGATGTCTCCAAGAGACAAAAACAACATTATGTAATTTACTGTTTGGAACGTGCATATAAATTTTTACATCTTTTATACAGATGCACAATGTCAAAATAACCGATGAGCCTGGAACTGTTTAATACTTTCTTTCAGTTTGCTCTGGCTGCAGGTTTATTACGCCATGAAATAGCCTTGGTATTACTCCTTTGGAACACACTCTTCACAACACCTGCTGATTCATTGGCTCTTGCTTATTTCCACATTATTTCGATTTCTTTTTTTCTGATTTTGCTATATTTTATCATTTTTGGTCTGTGGTAGGTTTTCAGTAAGCCTCCATCCTGTTTAAACACCCTTGCGCATGTTTATCAGTGCTTTAAGATGAAAAGAGTGTAGTCCAAATATCTAGTCAGATTGACACAGCCATTATCCTCCTGAGGCGTAAGGGTCTCGGATAGGTTACCCACAATCAATATTTATACAAAGAGAACCTCGCTAAAAACATAATATACCGCCGTACTGCCAACCTCAGCACAGCTCTGGCTAATCTGCTCTACAAACAGTGTCAAGGCTGATCCCTGCTGAAAGATCAGCGCAGTCCTGCAGCCAACAATATCCTATCTGTGGCTAAATCTCAGGAGACTCAACCCCACGGTCGGACACAACAGCCTACAATTAGCTCTTGTGCTTTGGTTAGTCTCCCGGTTTGTTTATGGCAGTCACTTGCACTACAATTGCACATGGAAGATTACATGGGATGCTACTGAGATAATTGAAAAAGTGTTTTCTTAGCTAATTTCAAAGCTTACTTTAAACTCAACAATTATTTTTGATTTAATCAGATTGTTCAAATGATTAAAGTGCTAAATTGTTGATCAGAAGACCAAGAAGACCTGGGTTTAAGTCCCACTTGTTGGATTTTGGAGAAAAACTCTTAACCCTTTCTGGTCCAGGAGCGCTGTACCATAGCTGACCCTGCAATCTGACGGTAATTTTCTAAGATGGGATATGCAAGGAAACAAATTTTACTGTACTGTAGAGTCTATGTGACAAATAAAGACATTAACATTTAGACCTTTAACGCTAACAATGCTGTAGTTTCGACTACATTTACAGCATTTGGCGGACGCCCCTTATCCAGAGCGACTTACATTTATCTCCAATTTATACAACTGAGCAATTAGGAGTTAAGGGCCTTGCTCAGGGGCCCACAGTGGTGGTTGGTGGTGCTGGGAATTAAACCCCGGTCTTTCTGGTATCAGTCAAACACCTTAACCACAAAGCTACCACTTTCCCTATTAAGCTTTGTATTAACGATTTGATTATTATAAAAAAAACCAGATCAGTCTTGTTTTAGCGCTGATGAAAGCAAACCACAGTGTTGTTAAAAAAATATTCCTAATTTGAGACTGACAATGAAAAATTATTTTATGTAGGTAGGGGTGCCTCCAGCAATTTTAAGCCCTATGAAAGAAGAGCCTTCTTTCACACCCATTCCGCACTAAACACTTTATTACATTACTACTAGTACCTTTCACCCTTCCATGTGGGTTTGTGTGTCAGCTTTCAGTTCAGGAATTGAGTAGCCTCTAGTGTACCATGCGGGAGTGTTTTCAGCGCTTAGTAATTTTAGCATTGACAGGCAGCATGGTGGCACGGCGTGTCACTCCCGGATCCCCAGTTCTATCCAGAGCTCAAGTTCCTGTCTGTTTGGAGTTTCACATGTTCCCAGGTTCAATCTCCAGTACACCAGTAGGTGTTTCATGACTCTAAATTGCCACCAGGTGTAAAAGAGTGTGTGTGTTTGGTACCTTTGATAGACCACTCACAGGGTTCCTCGGATGGAGTGTAGGTCCACCATGACCCCGAACCCAGATGAAGTGGTTATTTAAAATGAACGAGTAAATGTAACTCTTTTGCCGGTAATTTGATGAGCCCGTGTATGTGTGTATGTGGGTGCATTTTTATCCTAAATATGTTAAAAGCCATAACAAATACCATTACTTTAACAATGAGCCTCCACTTCACATAAACTATGTTATGGGGGTTATAAAAGCTTTTACTGTTATTGATCTACACTTGTGCAGAATTTTTAGCACATTTACACGGCTTAGTGGACGGCTGGCCTTAAGGTGTGAAGTTCAGTGGAACTAATATTTCCAGAGTTTCATCTTCCAGCAGAGGAGCAATATTTCGAGGTGCGCAGTGACATAGAAACGATTCAGATGTTTGGTGAAGAGTTCACTGATTCAGAGTCTGATTCAGAACTCTGGGCTGTGTTTTTTTCCATATGCCAGCTCCAATATAAAGTTTCATTATTAAGCAAACTATTTCAAGTTAAAGTTAAAGCAGGAAGAATCACTGCAAATTACTTTTAGTTTTTTATCTTTATTTTATTATTATTTTAAAATTTATATGCATCTATATGGAATACATGGGGATGCGCCCTTATTCAGAGCGACTTAAATTTATCTTTTTTATACATCTGAGAAATTGAAGGTTAAGGGCCTTGGGCAGGGGCCCAGCGGTGGCAGCCTGGTGGTCCTGGGAATCAAACCCTGATTGTCGCAGTCCAACACTGCGCTACCACTTCCGCCATGAAATTAGACGGTGCTTTTTACCATTATTATAACAAGCTCCGAGGCCTCGGCACAGTGATGCTACTCTGGTGTATTATGGTGGCCCAACACTTTACCATGACACATAATATAATTTTTTTAAATTAATTTGTCAGTAATTTTCATTTAATCATTTAGCCAATTAAAAGTCAAGGTTTTCTGACCCAATCAAACCATTTTTAAGTCTTGACAAGCACTACAATAATCTATACCCAAAACACAACACAGCCTATACACATATTTTCTCTGTCCTATACAATGTAAATTCCACTTATATTTTGATTGGCTTACGGATGTGGATGTAAACGTTGCTTTATTTCGGGTAAAGCTAGCTCACTGGTGCTTTCAGTCAGGAAAGGGTTATTTTCAGGAAGCTTGAACTTCTCTTGGTGGCAAAAACAAACATGCTGCACGTTTGCATAGCTCCAAAACCAGAGTCTGAACACAGAGCATAATGAAAGAGAAGGCGGAAAAAATAAATAAACATGAATAAGGCTTTAATTATTTCTTTTAGAATCAAAGAGAAAATGTAATTCAAAGATTTACTGGTTTATATACATCCATGGTTACATGTCTCATGTGATGCTTAGCCAAAATGTATAAATTAGAAAAAAAATGGATCAGTACATACGACCGAGTCACTAAATTACAAAACCAATGCGTGAAATGAATTATGACCATTCATTTTTTGTTTCTTTTATGCTCGCAAGGACTTCCGCAGCGGCACAGGTTTTTATATCACCTAATAACCCTTATTATCTACACCGGAGGGTGTGTAAGTGAGTAGTGCGGTAGAAATTCCCTTCAAGATAAAGTCTACCAGATTACCTGAGCTAATGCTGAAAGCTTAATCAAAATTACAGTCTTAAAGAGGTATTTAATCAGATAAAATAAAGAAAAATACATTAAAAAAATTACTTTAAATCAACAATAAATAAAATAATATATTTGTAGGGTTGGAGAGTTGGAGAAACACATAACAAGTGAAAAGCTATAGTCGTGGAAAGTCAGGTGTAATGAGAGACTTTTATTTTGGGAAAACCAAACCCTTTAACCACATGGAAATGTGTTGCTTTTTAACACCACCACACCCAAAAGACCACACACTAAATGAATAAAAGAAAAGGAAAAAAGAGAGAGTCGTGACAGAGTAATTTGTTTGTCTTGGAATAAAAAAGATTCAGGATGCTCTTATATTTCAATGCACAACATTTTTTTATTATTATTATTATTATTATCGCTGAAATTATAAAATCCCTTTTTTCTTAAACATATATAGGTGTGTGAGTGTGTGAACCACCAAACAACCAATGTCAATGCTCTACTATGCAGCTGTGGTGGTAATGCTCCATCAAATCCCTTGAGAGTATTAGTTAATTATTTTGTCCCCTGAAATATCACCCAGTAGGTGTTGGTGCCTACCTTTATAGCTGAGTTTGACCCTGGGGACACTTTCCTTTGTGCAGTTTACATCATGTAGACAGAACACCGCCAACATCCCCATCATTCTTATCCAAACTGATGAGAGACCAGCCATCCTGGCGACTTTGGTGTCTACTCTCAGTGCCGTCTGATCCCCTCTCGCTGTTTCAGGGTCGCTGTCTTCACAGCGGGAGACAAACAGCCCTGTGATGTAAAGAGCAGAGAGTCTTGTTAAATTGGTAGAGGTTGAGCATCTCCGTGGGAGGTGCGTGAGTTTGTTTGAGTGTGTGTGTGTGTGTGTGTGTTTGCACGTGTGTATCCTTGTATGAATGCTTGGCTTTTTTTTTTAGCCATGGTCTCTTTTTAGGCAACCTCTGTCCATTTGAACACTTGTAGTTCTGCTGCTGTCCTATTCAGTCCTGTCCTTTTGTCCTCAAACGCACACACTCTTTCATTCCCTCCCGGATTTTGCGTCTGTTTGTCCCTAAACAAAAGATGAGCTTGTGGAAGACCGCCACTTCCAGCCCCTGTTTAAAAGCTTGTCTTTCTTTCTCACATTCTCTAAGGTTCGAGGTTTCTTTTTTTTTTAGCTGCTCCCCCTTTTTAAAATCTCAATAGTCTTCTGTACTACAAGTTAGTGATGATGTCCCAATTCTCGCTTCATTAGGCAGTAAAGTGGTGTGAAATTGTAGCAGGAAAGGAATGCTACACTGTGGGAATTTGATCTGGACTCAAATATTTTCTCCAGCTAGAAATTATTGCCTACAACTATTCCTTCGCTTCCAGAAACCAGAACCTGCATTCCTTTAAATAAATGAATGGATGTTTGGGAAACCACACAAGACACTTTGGCATTCTGGATCCATTCATATTTTGCAGATTGTTAGATATAAAGCAAAGGTCTGTATGGCGCACGGGTTCAGAGATGCTATTCATTCGATAAGGCTGAAGGAAATATTTGGCATAATTGCCAAAAAAAAAAATCAATGACAAAAAAATATTATTATTGATTATTTAGGCTGCCTTATAAATGTTGACCTTATGCATTATATCAATTTAGTTAATAATTAATAATCACTAAAATAATGTAAAATCACATGTACTATATATATATAATTCACCCGAGAATAAAAATTCACTTGTGTTGCTCCAAATCCGTAAGACCTTCCTTTATCTTTGGAACAAAATTTATGATACACAATCAAATAAAAAAAAAGACACAGTGGAGTTAAAAATGTGGCTAAAATTCATTAGTTTTGTTTTTGTTGTTTAAAAAAGTCCCCTTGTATCTTTGTAATATTACAGTTGGACTACTTTTTCTGTACTTTTCTAGGCCTTGAACGTGGTAGTTACCTTGCCGAAAAAGTGATAGCTCAGTGGTTAAGGTGTTGGAGTCAGACAGAAGATTGTGGGTTCAATTCCCAGCACTGCCAAGTTACCACTGCTGGGCTCTGGAGCCAGACGTCTAACCCCAATCGGTCGGTTTAAAAGAGTTGCTCTGGATTAGGGCATCTGCTAAATGCTGCAAATGTAAATGTAATAAAATTGTCTATGGGAGGGTCGGAATGAAATTGTGTTCCGAAGACGTAAGAAGGTCTTACGGGTCTGGAACAACCCAGGGGTAATAAATAACAGAATGACTATTGCACCATCAAACTTTTTATTTACATTCCTAGCTGCGACGTCGCATCCCAGCACAGGTCTGTTTACTTGAGAAAATGTTGCTGTCCTCTTTCAAGCATGTTAGAGGAGATAATGCTGCAGGTGATGGATCATACAGGAGCAGAAGCATGCAGCAGCAGACAGAGGGCATCGGAAGGGGGTAAGGAGGTAGCACTGTGGTAACTGAGGTTATCCAGTCAAGTCACTCTGAGCACACACAAACACTCAAATACAGATGATGTGACAGAAAAACCTGTGGTTGATGTGACACTGGTTATTATCACTGAGCTTTCCTTGGCTTTTTTTTTATCTCAGGTTGCTTCTCGTTTTCTTTCTTTGTTGCTTTTCATGTTTTCCTAATATTTTATTTTTGGCCTCTATGTTTGTGAAGCTTTCTTTCTTGATTTACTTCTGTTTTAATCATGTTTATCCTTTTTTTCCCCTTGTTTTTCTCCTTCTCCGATAAGCTGCTTAGATTTATAAATGACACAAGCGGAAAAAATGTCTGGAGAAAGAAAAGTCATATTTTGGAGTATTTATGAAGCACATGAAGGACTTTGAGAACAACATTGACTTCTTTTTGAGTGTCTTTACCAGAAATTGGACCAGAATGTGGATTCAGAAAACAATCACCCGATGTTTACCGGAAAAGACAGCAAGTTTTTTTTTTTTTGGGACGGTCTTGTTGATGTAAAAAAAAAAAAAGAAAGATCTCTTCTTGCTTCTTTTCTACAAAAAAAAAAAATCCAACATTATTGACAAATAACACGTCTGCGTGCAAAAGAAACAGGATTCTAATAATGTTCCTACTCTTATTAGAAAAGCTTCATTCAACAGACCACTAATCAACCCTCTATATATTTTTCGGTTACACAAATAGCAAATAGAGTTTCCCAAAAGCCAGAAACCTCCATTCACATTGGCAAAAATATTAAGACAAATTGATACCTGTAAGAATGCTGTGGAACTCGAGATATCTATTCCCACAGATCTAATTACGGATCACTGCACTGCTACAATAAGGTTGCATTTACACCGCAGAACCTGATGCTCTATTCCGATTTTGTGACTATATCGGATTTTTTTTTTTTAATGACCCACTTACATCATCTTTGAAAACTGTCCCGTACCCGACATCTGCATTTACACCATATACAGCAAGACGTACTGACTGGATAAGGAAGTAAAAATGGCGTGACACTGAATGGACGCAATGGATGAAGATGAAATGATTATTTTGTATGTTACCTCTGCGTCATGTTTAAACGCTCTCTTTAGGTGGAGATGATAAAGGAGATCCTTTTTTGCAGCCTGGTTGAATGTAGCATTAATTGCTAAGTTACATGTATTTTTTGGAGTATTTATGTTGAGTATTTTTAAATGTTTACAGACAAAAAACAGATTTTAAGTGAACAAAAGTAATAAATATCAAAATACACAGTTGCGCTGTTATATATATTGTATATTTATGTTTGGTGTCCACCTGCGTTAAGGTCACGTACCATCGTCGTTTATTTATTGACGTTCGACTTACGTTGAAAGGTGAAAATCTGATCTGTCTGGTTACATGGCAGGCGCTAATACACGAATCTGATACAGATCCGATTTATTTCCACACCCTAATGAGGCCTGAAACCGATCTGATAATAAGAGAATCCAAGTCATTTTTTCCTGCTTACACTATTGTGAGTCATATTCCATCTGGGCAACATTGGAGGTAAACATCGGAATTGGGTCACTCGATACATGCAGCGGAAATGTGGCATGATAGTAAAGGATTTCAGAAGGAAAAAAAAAACAAAGGGTAAGTTTTAGATATCGCACGCAGTGAATGGGGGAAGTGGTAGCACAGTAGTTAAGGTGTCAGACTATTACCAGAAAAACCAGGGTTAAATTCCCAGGAGCACCAAGCCATCACTGTGAGCCCCTGAGCAAAACCCTTAACCCCCAATTGCTCAGTTGTATACAAGAGATAAATGTAAGTTGCTCTGGATAAGGACGTCGGGCCAAATGCTGTAAATTTAGCTTTCTTAAATGAAATCCATGTTTAATTTCATGTTTTTAATCCCTCCTCATCTCTGCAGAAGGAAAACTTCCTGTTCCCGCTTCTGTTGAGAGGAACTCAGGAAGAAATCTTGTTTCAAAGAGAGAGAGAGAGAGAGAGAGACAAAGAGGAGCTAAGAAACTTCTTTAAGCCAAAAACCCCTATAGATTCCTGACTGACAGATCCCGAGTAACTTTATACGTCCTGAGCGGAATCCTGATAACTATAATTAAGGAGTGACACAGTAAATCCTTTAAAGTGCTCAAATAATGTCTCTACTCTTCAGTGAAAACTCGATTGTTTCTCCTGTGTGACTTTGGAGAGATTAGACGGTGCGGAGTCTCGTTACTTCCATACATAGTGAAGTATAAAGCTGTTTTACTTTGTTTGCTGCTGGTTAGGCTGTTTGACAGTCCTGTCAGGGGGGGACTTATACAGGAAAAGAGAGCCAGAAAGCATAATGTTAGCTTTATTGACATTTAATAAACACAGAAACAAGAATACACACTTGTATACAGTATGAGAAAAGTCCTTCTTTGTCTTTCTGTTCCCACAGACTTTCCTCACCCTATGTAGCGTTCGATCAAAGACAAACACACACTCATGGTAATTATCCATTCAGAGATCTGATGCGTGATTTTGTGTCTCGATAATCCTTTAATGCAGGGTTCTTTTCAAGCTCTTGGTCCAGACAAAAGCAGGTCACAGAAAACACAGAAATGAAACAAGTTTTGACAGGTCAGAAATCAGTATCTACGGATAACGTGACAAAAAACATGAAATGAACCTGTTTGTGACCTTAACCATGGGACTTGCTGAACCTGGTAAACAATAAAGAGAAAAAAAAGTGTCGATATCCTTCCGAGCACGAAGGAGAAAAAAAATAGATAAGGCAGTAAGTAGCTATTGAGATAGCTGGAAAAAATATGGGGGCTAGGTTAGTAATTTAAGTTGACTATTGCGCTTGGCTTGCTGCGATAGTCGGTGTTGACCATGTGGCTTAACAACGTTTTTTTTATTTGCCTAACGCAACACTGCCCCCTACCGTTGTTTTGGCTTAAGCTTTTTATCAAATATTTAAAGTATTTAAAGTCTATTTGAAGTAGGGCTGGACGATATGACCACATTTTTATATCACGATATAGTTCTTAATTTCGGTCGTTACGATATAATTCCGGTATCGATATAAATATTACAAAAGCTTTAGAAAAACTGCCATTGGATGACTTTATCTGAACATCTGAAAAATTAATTTGCCAAATAAAAAAAAACCTCTTATAAAACTATATCATAGTTAAAAAAAATAAAAAAGCTACAAATAAACTATTGTTAACCTTTTATTTGTATTTAGTTTATTAGTATTTAGACTTCATTAATCAGTGGCAATGAAATAGAGCCAAATCCATAACACAGAGACTAATTTGTTAAGCATGTGATGTATCCGAATAGTGTCAGACGGACATTTCACTAAACAGCATAGTAAAACACACACACAAAAAAGGCAGGGTTACACTACGCAAGTAGCCAATTGTGTTCTGCTATTTCTGATGGCTGTCCCCTGAACGTCATTCAGTGACGAATGTTGTGATGTATATCGAGATATTGGAGATATCGGAGATACGGTGTCTCACCGTTTTTAAAAAAAAGTTCTATCACGATATATATTGATATTGAATTATTGTCCAGCCCCAATTTAAATTAAGTCAAATAAGTAAAGATTTAGTTCAGAATTAGAGATAAATTCGATATCAGACACTGCAATTGAAAATGTATTCATGGTTATTACGTTAGTAAAAGTTCTGTGTTTGTCTTATTTTTCCTGCTTTGTAGTCCATTCAAGCAACTTATGCCAAATTGCCAAATTCGAACAGGAAACAAAAATGTGCACAGATGTTTATAAGCTAATTAAAAGTTAAAGAAAGCAAGGGAAAAGATCCAACAAACACCTGCCCCCATTCATTATACATCAATTAACCGGTGGAAAATTTTCTACACCGCCACAACCCTATATTCCAATATTAATCATAAAGCTAAGCCAAGCAAGCATTGTTACTGCACACATGTAACGAGAAGACAGAAAGGCTTTAGTCCAGACAAGTGCGTTTATTAAAAGGTAGTGGGTAAAGTGGAAGAGACAACTTAACATGGTTAAGGTGTTCGGCTATCAACCCGAAGCTTGTGTGTTCGATTCCCAGCACCATCAAGCTGGGGCCCTGAGCAAGGCCCTTAACCCACAACTGCTTAGAAGTGGCTCTGGATAAGGACGTCTACTAAACGATGTAAATGTAGTATACCACCGGGAACAAGAGGTGGATCTTGGTGACGGATGAGAAGGAATAAAGAGGAGGAATATATATTGGAGCGATGAGGGTAATTTTGGAAGACACAGAGTGAGTCTGGTGTACTCTAAGTAAGACCAGACAGGAGCTGGACAGTGTGAAAGAGAATGATAATGATGTGCAGGTGAGAGTGATTAGAATTCCAGAGAGTGTGGTAATTAAGTAGTGGAAAAGTTGTATGTTACTGTGGATACGAAGTACTTTTCTTTATTTCTACTTAGTAGAAGAAGAGTAGACAGGCCAGTGTTTCGGTGTTGTAGTAATTGTTCGGTTTCGGTGTTTATGTTTGGAAGACCATGTATATTTATTTGCAATTTTTAAAAAGACGCGACAAAAAAATTGCAGTGAATCTGTCAATTTTGTAAAAATTCTTACAAAACAATTCACAACACAGTCTTCTCCGTCTTCCCTGCACACTGATACACATACTGGGACATTATATCGAGTTACCTCAATACTCCAGACCCAAACTTTATTTATGAGCTGAAAGTGGTTTTCGGTGTGACTCTCTTGACCCCAACCTGCCAATAAACCCTTTCATAGAATCAGTGCTTAAGAGGTGCGATCCCTCATAGTAAACATAAAACAGGCACCGATATTTACAGCGTGATTTATACAGAGTAAGTGTGAGTCTGTCATATATCTGCAATCCTAATCCAAGGTTCCATCAGTCACCTTAAAACATGCTGGACATACCAACTGCTGGAGTAATTATTTATTTAGGTTTGTGATGAAATAATGACCAAAATAGTGATTAAGGATGCCATGTTTGTGATTTTGGTGCAGCACCAACGTCACAGCTTGAGTAACAGCTGATACCTGATGCTCTGGCATTAAAATGAAACAACCTCGGCGAAACATCAGAGAGAAACAGAAAAAGAGACAGGGAGAGACAAACAGAGAGAGAGACGTAGACAGAGAGAGGGACAGAAAGAGACAGAGAGAGAAAGACAAAGACAGGAAGAGTGACAGAGACAGAGAAATGGGGCAGAGAGAGACAGAGAGGGACAGAGAAAGACAGATAAATAGACAGAGAGAGAGAAACAAAGACTCAGAGAGAGAAACAGAAAGACAGACAGAGAGAGAAACAGGGTCAGGTAGAGAGGCAGAGATAGAGCAAGACAGAGAGACAGACAGAGAAACAGAGTCAGATAGAGAGACAGAGAATCAGAGAGAAAGACAGAGAGGCAGACAGAGAAACAGAGTCAGATAGAGATAGCAACACAGAGAGAGTGAGACATATATATAGAAACAGAGACAGAGAGAGAGAGAGCGGGAGAAAAGGACAGAGAGAGAGAGATACAGAGACAGAGAAAGAAAGAGAGACAGGTAGAGAAACTGAGTCAGATAGAGAGACAAACAGGAACAGACAGACAGAGAGGGAGACAAACAGTAACGACTTTGGCCCAGTTTGGCGAGTCCTGAACCAGACACATTTATCCACTTACTGAAGAAGAAGAAGATCCTAACAGCCACAATGGAAGAGTTCAAATAAAGCAAAAAAATAAAAAGAAGTTACAAAAAGTCTTATAAGACTAATTCTCGTGCCTCAAACACCAACAATCCTCTAAAGTCAACAAATGTTACAGAAACCACAGCAGGAACATTTACAGCATGGAAATATGTCCATCCACCTGGAAAACTCCTGAACTTTTCTTCCATTGTGTCTTTATTTTTTTGCCTGCTTGGCTCTCGGTTTATATAGTAACAAATAATACATGTGAAGGGAGACAGACAGGCTGAAGGAGTGTAGGAGAGACAGCAAGCAGACAGAAAGATTAGTAACACCACAGTGTTATGAGCTTTGCCCACTCAAACACTGAAGTGCTACCATACACACACACACACATGCACACCACACATAAAATTCATCATGGTAGCTCTAAATGGACGGTTCTGGGACGCTTCTTACCTTTACATTCACATTTCTGTCGTTTGGCAGATGCCCTTATTCATATATGGTTTTTTGAGCAAATGAGGGTTAAGGGCCTTGTTCAGGGGCCCAGCAATAGAAGCTTGGTAGTGGTGGAATTTGAACACATGATCTTTTAATAAACACCTATGAACATCTTAACCGCTACACAACCTTTCCTGGTAGCTCTCTGCTTAGGATAGTTATTATGTTACTTGTATGTAATAATATATAACTACACGGAATACCGCACACAAGCTGGGAGAGTCTCATGGGCTCTACTGGGAACTTACAGTCTTTATAAATACATCATCTAAGACAGTTCTTCCAAATCTGGGGGGTGCAACCCATAGGGGGAGCGCGGAGTTATAATAATGGGACCCGGAAAAGCTACTCTGCCGTCGTAAAATTCTTTATAGGGATTTACCGAAATTTCCAAAGAGAATAACAGGCAAATTATGAGCCCAAAATTATATACCATGGTGCGCCGCACCGCCCGGCAGTCAAGTTTTGCCCTCCGGCTAACCATCTTCATTGCGTGGTTTGGTGCTCTGAGGTATAAAAGTGCGTTAAGTTGAGTTGCTTATGGCCCATCGAACGTTTTACTTGTGTATCGTTCATATTTAAGCCACTCCACTCAAAAGTCCACTCAAATAACACAGTGACAGGAAATTTCTAGAATAATTGTTCCTGTTTGCAATAGCGCTGTCAAAAAATCTGTTAAAAAATAAAAATGTTTACATTTACAGCAAAACGATCCTGTCTAGAGCGGCGCACAAAAGTGCTTTGAGTCACATCGCTAAACATCTTAATACTGGTACATTACATCCCAAATCAAAGTGTATTAACCCACAAAAACTGTTGAAGAGGCAGCATGGATACTTGTTGAATGTCGAGTGCTAGGGTATTTAAGAAAGACGTGGGTCTTCAATCGTCTCTTGAAGACAACCAATGTCTTAGCTGTTCTGATTGGCTTGTGGCTTGTTGTTTAGTTGTTTTTTTCAGCAAGTTGTCACTCACTGAATTGGTGTTTATTACCATTAACAAATTAATTTATGATGTTTTAAATAAATTATTATTTAAAAGTCTTCATGTCTTTGTGTGTGGTTGGGGCAAAACATTTTTTAGGGGTGGTCCAGCAGAAAAAGTTTGGAAAACCATGGAGTCCACCAGCCCAATAACGTTAACTGTATGAAACCTATTAGGCCAAAGATTTTTGGACACTTGATTATTACACTCTCATGTGCTTATCTTTTAAAACTCCCTTCCAGATTTAGGTTCTCTATGTTGTTATAATAAGCGTCACTCTTCTTTGGACCAGATTTCCAGATTGTTCTTTCAGCCATGAGGAATTCAGTGAAATCGGAGCATTGATTGCCTGAGAAGGTCTGGAGTTCACCTCAAAGGTGGAGTTGAGGTCCGGTCTTTTTGTGCAGGACACTCGAGTTCCTCAAATCCAAAACAGATTCTCCGGTGGAATATAGGAATGTCCACTAGGTAAACTGAATCTGAGAGATATTTGAGATCATGTCTTAGGGACTATCATTAATCAACTTGAAGGCTGGCGGACACAAAATTCCACCGTTTATTTACTACTCACTCTTCTTTAAGCATGAACCCTGGATGTCTACCAGAATTGTTAATCCAGGTCTCTCTCTCTCTCTTTTTTTCCCTTTTTCTCTGTCTCTCTCTTTTCCTCTTTCTCTGTTTTCAGATGACTGGCTCTTTCTCTCTAATTTCTCCATGATGGAGACTTTCCACAAAGTGTCTTAGCATCACAGGGAGTTCTTAAGTCTCGGAAAAGAGGGACTGGTCTCAGATTTAAATCCAGGCCAGCGGTGTTTCCCCACTTCAGTAAAAGAGTCCAGAGAGTCTGCAGTGTACTGGCACGCTTCAGCTTCACTCTTGGAACAGAAGTGCTAGTCAGAGCACTTGGTGGTGGACGGTGGGGCGGCTGTTCCCTCATTCCTCTGACACTCAGCCCGGATTTTTTTTCCTCCCTGTAAGCATTCCTCTGGCTCGGGCTGCTGAATCTGACCCTTATCGCTGTTCAGACCTCTGTTAATCTTACATTAATGGAATTGCTTCTTATCTGTGAGATTCGGTCTAATGTGCAGTGAAGTGTTTGTCCTGCTCCATGAATAGTGGATTAATGAGGTGTGTTAAGTGGACATCTCACAGATACAAGCAAAAACGAGGGTCAAATTGGAGCAAAAAAAATAGAAAGAGTAAAGCTTCTTATTACCTTGGTGTAATACAGAGACCAAATACTGTGTAGACAGAGACAGGGACAGAGAGACACAGAGAAAGTGACACAGAGAGAGAGGGAGGGAGAGAGAGCAAGAGACAGACAGAGAGGAACAGAGAAAGAGACAGGGAGAGAGACAAAGAGAGAGAGAGACAGGGAGAGTATCAGAGACAGAGAAATGGGACAAAGAGAGGCAGAGAGAGAGAGGGAGAGACAGAGAAAGACAGATAAATAAACAGAGAGAGACAAAGAGTCAGAGAGAGAGACGGAAAGACAGACAGAGAGAGAAACAGGGTCAGGTAGAGAGGCAAAGACAGAGCAAGACAGAGAGACAGACAGGGAAACAGAGACAGAGAGACAGACAGAGAAACAGAGTCAGATAGAGAGATGGACAGAAAGAGACAAAGAGAGAGAGACATACAGACAGACAGACAGACATACAGACAGACAGACAGACAGACAGATTTACAAAGAAAGAAAAAGAAAGAGAGGCAGGTAGAAAAACAGAGTATATATATATATATATATATATTCTATATATATCTATATATATATATATAGATATAGAGAGAGAGAGAGAGAGAGAGAGAGAGAGAGAGAGAGAGAGAGAGACAGACAGACAGAGGAGTGGTGTGGAAAAAAAAGAAGGAATTAATCAGTCCTCAGGAATTTAGTCTAAACACTGTGCACTTGTTTTAAGCCAAAAGTTTGAGAATTAAAGTTATGATGTTAATTAATAAACTGCGGGTCAATGTTTCTTTCAGAAAGTTTTCCAACCGCCTGAATTTATCACATCAAAATGAGAGAAACGGCAGAAATCAACCTGTTATTTTATTACTGTAGTTACACAATCAGACCATTAATCTGATACAGAATTAATACTACCACTGCCTCCGGTTATTACCACTCATTTATCCTACAGCTTAAAGCCGCACACACACACACACACCTTCCAGCGCTTACCTTCCAAACGCAAATCTCCCCCCAGCCAGAGGTCCTCCGGGTTTATTGGAAAACGATCACAATCAAAGTTTTAACGCTTTTATTAAACTTTAATTAATTAAACAGAGAAACAGAAAAAAATCCCCACCGCTCCGGACGGGACTGACTCACTGTCTACTAACGGAGCTGAGCGCGTGCCGAGTTACCACTCCTGCGCTCGCGCCGCAGAATCAAGACACAACTGAAGAGCGCACGCGGCCAATTAGGAAAGGGTGGGGAGAGAGAG
Source organism: Bagarius yarrelli (assembly GCA_005784505.1). Lineage (NCBI taxonomy): Eukaryota > Metazoa > Chordata > Actinopteri > Siluriformes > Sisoridae > Bagarius > Bagarius yarrelli. Next base: position 4,535,424 of record VCAZ01000011.1, read on the forward strand.
GAGAGAGAGAGAGAGAGAGTATGAACAAATATGTCTGTATTTTCTGTCCCCTGTACCCGTGCTTTGGCAACACAAATGTACATATTTGTCATGCCAATAAAGCAACCTTTGAATCTTAAATATTGGGGCACAAGAGAGTGAGAAAGAAAGAGTAAAAAAAAGAAAGAAGTAGAGAGGGAAAGAAAGAAAGAAAGAAAGAAAGAAAGAAAGAAAGAAAGAAAGAAAGAAAGAAAAAGAGGGCAAGAGAGTAAGAGAAAAAGAAAGAAGAAAGAAATAAGATGAGAGAAGAAAACGAAAGAAAGAAAGAAAGAAAGAAAGAAGGAAAGAAAGAAAGAAAAAAAGAAAGAAAGAGAAAGTGAGGAAGAAAGAAGAGAGGGCAAGAGAGTGAGAAAGAATGAAAGAGTGAGAAAGAGCGTGAGAGTGAGAGAGACAAAAAGAGAGAGTGGAAAGTGAGAGAGAATAAAAGAGAATGTGAGAGAGAAAAAGAGAGAGTGAAAAGTGAAAAAGGGAGAGAAAGAGAAAGTGAAGAGTGAGAGGAAGAGAAAGAGAGCGAGACAAAAATGATCACTTGTCCGCTTTTGGTTTAATTCACTTCACTTCATTTATTTTCATTCGTTTGGCTAAAGCCAAATCTTTTTTTAATAAATACCCCCTGCTATAGGCTAATATATAACTAATATCTCACATGCCATAGAACTGTGTGTGTTGAGGGGGGTAAATTCATACCTGCCACTATCTAATTTATGTTCCAAGCCAGAATTTATTTGCATAAACCGAAAATTCTAAATGTTCTTGCAAACAGAAGATTCTATAGCCCATGTCAAACTGCCGAATGAGTGGGTGAGTGAGTGAGTGAGTGAGTGAGTGAATGGTTATGCATGCTCCTCTATGATAGACTGGTACCCCATCTCCTACTGGGTTAAACCCCCAATCTATTGTAGACCTGAGTGGATGTGGTCTCAATGTGGTCTCCTGCTGTTGTAGCCCATTGATCTCATGATTGTACCTTCTGGGATGCTTTTCTGCTTACCATGGTTGCAACGAGGCTATTCTTTTCTGCCTGCTCTCATCATCAGGGCATTTAGGACAGCAGGGCTACCATTTACTGGATGCTTTTGATGTTTTGCACCATTTTATAAAAAAATGTATACCCCAGCACTGAACTTTACAACAATGGTTATCCTCAAAATCTAAGTCTGAACAAACACTTAGAAAGTAAGAGAAAGAAAGAGAGAGGGAGAGAAACATAGAGAGAGAAAAAGAAAGGATAGATAGATAGATAGATAGATAGATAGATAGATAGATAGATAGATAGATAGATAGATAGATAGATAGAAGAAAGAAAGAAAGAAAGAAAGGACAGACAGATAGATAGATAGATAGATAGATAGATAGATAGATAGATAGATAGATAGATAGATAGAAGAAAGAGAAAAAGAAAGAAAGAAAAAGAAAGAAAAAAAGAAAGAAAGAAAGAAAGAAAGGACAGATAGATAGATAGATAGATAGATAGATAGATAGATAGAAGAAAGAAAGAAAGAAAGAAAGAAAGAAAGGAAGGAAGGAAGGAAGGATAGATAGATGAGCAAGTCCCTTAACCCCCCAGTTGCCTCCACTATACTAAGGTCAGTAATAAGTCATACCTAATATGATATGTATGTCAGGTCCAAAACCACATGTGACCATGGCTAAGTAAACAGCACACAACTTAGGTTTAGATGTAACAGTGTTTATTTACAGACTTAAACTACACTAGCTAATTATTTACAAACAGGCAAAGCAAGAGAGCAAAATTAAAACAAATGTCATGTGTGGTTGTGGTGGTCATTAATGAGTAAAAGTTCAAACTATACGCAATCAAATGTCTAATGTCTAATGCCGATGTTGACTCCAGTGAGGGCAAATTTAACAGCTGGGGAGTCGACACAAAGCTACAACAAGTCTGTTTACTCATCCGGCACTGTGATGTCATTTGGTCCGCACAGTGAGTGAGACTGGACTTTATAAAGGATAGCACATCCCCCAGAGCTGTTATAATGCAACAATTCAGTCATTGTCTGAAAGCTATTTCATGTGCATAAAGCAGGCAAATGTCAGTGTACCAGAAAGAAGAAAAAGAAAGAAAGAAAGAAAGAAAGAAAGAAAGAAAGAAAAAGAAAGAAGAGTGAGAGAGAGTAAGAGAAAAAGAAAACAAAAAGAAAAAAAGAAAGGATAGATATAGATAGATAGATAGATAGATAGATAGATAGATAGATAGATAGATAGATAGATAGATAGATAGATAGATAGATAGATAGATAGAATAGCAAGGCAATGAGAAAGAGAAAGGAAGAAAAAAGAAAGAAAAAAAGTAAATAAAGAAAGAAAGAAAGAAGGAAAGAAAGAAAGAAGAGTGAGACAAAGAGTAAGAGAAAGAAAGAAAAAAGAACAAAGAAAAAAAAGAAAGGATAGATAGATAGATAGATAGATAGATAGATAGATAGATAGATAGATAGATAGATAGATAGAATAGCAAGGCAATGAGAAAGAGAAAGGAAGAAAAAGAAAGAAAAAAGTAAAGAAAGAAAGAAAGAAAGAAAGAAAGAAAGAAAGAAAAAGAGGGCAAGAGAGTAAGAGAAAAAGAAAGAAGAAAGAAATAGAGATGAGAGAAGAAAACGAAAGAAAGAAAGAAAGAAAAAGAAGAGAAAAAACAGAAAGTGAGGAAGAAAGAAGAGAGGGCAAGAGAGTGAGAAAGAGAAAGAATGAAAGAGTGAGAAAGAGCGTGAGAGTGAGCGAGACAAAAAGAGAGAGTGGAAAGTGAGAGAGAGAAAAAAAAGAGAATGTGAGAGAGAAAAGAGAGAGTGAAAAGTGAAAAAAGGGAGAGAAAGAGAAAGTGAAGAGTGAGAGGAAGAGAAAGAGAGCAAGACTAAAATGATCACTTGTCCGCTTTTGGTTTAATTCACTTCATTCTGAATCCACTTTTTTATTTTTCATTCGTTTGGCTAAAGCCAAATCTTTTTTTTAATAAATACCCACCCCCCTGCTATAGGCTAATATATAACTAATATCTCACATGCCATAGAAATGTTTGTGTTGAGGGGGTAAATTCATACCTGCCACTATCTAGTTTTATGTTCCAATCCAGAATTTATTTGCATAAACTACAGATTATTTAACAGAAATTCGAAATTCTTGTAAACAGAAGATTCTATAGCCCATGTCAAACTGCCGAATGAGTGGGTGAGTGAGTGAGTGAGTGAGTGAGTGAGTGAATGGTTATGCATGATCCTCTATGATACTGGTACCCACATCTCCTACTGGGTTAACCCCCATCTTATTGTAGACCGAGTGGATGTGGTCTCAATGTGGGTCTCCGCTGTTTAGCCCATTGATCTCATGATTGTACCTTCTGGGATGCTTTTCCTGCTTACCATGTTCAACGAGGCTCTATCTTTTTCTGCCTGCTCTCATCATCTGGCATTAGGTCAGCAGGCTACCATTTACTGATGCTTTTGATGTTTGCACATTTTGTAAAAAATGTATAACCCCAGCACTGAAAACTTTACAACAATGGTTATCCTCAAATCTAAGTCTGAACAACCATTAGAAAGTGAGAGAAAATAAAGAGAGAGGGGAGAAACATAGAGAAAAAAAAGAAGGATAGATAGATAGATAGATAGATAGATAGATAGATAGATAGAAGAAAAAGGAAGAAAGAAAGAAGGACAGATAGATAGATAGATAGATAGATAGATATAGATAGATATATATAGATAGATAGCAAGCAAAGAAGAGAAACAAAAAAGGAAGAAAAAAAAAGCAAAAAAGTAAAGAAAGAAGAAAGAAGAAGGACAGATAGATAATAGATGATAGATAGAGTGGATAGATAGATAGAAGAAAGAAAGAAAGAAAAAAGAAGAAAAGGAAGGAAAAGGAAGGAAGGATAGATAATGAGCAAAAAAAAGAAAGAAAAAAGTAAAGAAAAAGAGAAAGAAGAGAAGAAATAAGGAAAAAAAGAAAGAAGAAAGAAAGAAAGAAAGAAAGAAGGAAGAGACAAAGAGTAAGAAAAAAGAAAAAGAAAAGAACAAGAAAAGATAGATAGATAGATAGATAGATAGATAGTAGATAGAGACAAAGAGTCAAGAAAAGATAGATAGATAGATAGATAGAATAGCAAGGCAATGAGAAAGAGAAAGGAAGAAAAAAAAAAGATAAGATGATAGATAATTTATTGTAGAAAAGAATAGAAAGGCAATGAAAGAAAGAAAAAAAGAAAGAGAGAAAGAAAGAGAGAAAAAAAAGAAAGAAGAGTGAGACAAAGAGTAAGAGAAAGAAAGAAAAAAGAACAAAGAAAAAAAAGAATAGATAGATAGATAGATAGATAGATAGATAGATAGATAGATAGATAGAATAGCAAGGCAATGAGAAAGAGAAAGGAAGAAAAAAGAAAGAAAGAAAGAAAGAAAGAAAGAAAGAAAGAAAGAAAGAAATATGTTTATTAGACAAGTTCATTAAACGGGCAAAATAATTAAAATATAATCAGAAATATATTCTAAGAACATAATCTGACTCAATAGAGACTTTTACTGTAGGGCAACTAAAGAAAAGTTCCTCCTATGCAAACCAGAAGACCAAACCAGGCAGCCCGGAAACTATGATTAAGGCACATGATTATATGTTTGTATGAGTGTGTGTGTCTATTTAGTAGAACGAACCGGTGCACTTTAACCTACATTTTCACATGAATTTCACCCTAATACTCTACTTCCTTCCTATACCAGCATAAATAGGAAAAGCGTTCGGAGTAACGTAACCGATTTGGTACACGACAACACGGTTAAATAAAATAAACGAAACAGGATGTTTTTAACTCTCCAGATGATTTTGATTCGATAGAGAACGATTCCCTTGTTTAAACACACAGAATTAAAGCATGTTTGGGTTCTTGTTTTGAAACATACAAGTCCGATCATGACATGGACATTACAAAAACATGTCTCTGTGTCTGAGAGAGAGAGAGAAAGAGAGAAACCCAATGAAAAGGGTGGAGCACGGGGAAAAGCACACTCTGTGAGCCAGCAGGGTGTGTTAGCAATTGACTGTGTGCGTGTGTGTGTGTCAGTCTGAAAGATGACCTGGCTAGGGAGTCAGTAGGGTGAAGCGACTGGAGATTTTTTCTCACACTAAGTGTTTTTAAATGGACGGAACGTGCACCAGACAGATATTTTAACGTTATTACGTAAGAGATCACCAGATGGAGTTTAGTTTTTTATCATACTTCATATGAGACACATAAGAATTTGTTTTTGGCAGAAATATTATAACGCTTTAAGACAAGTCACCTGTCACTGTTGCTGTTGCAATCATTTTGAATAGAGATTAGATTTCAGACTGATGGATTGCTTGTAAGTCTCACTTATGTGTAGCAGGTGGAAGATTCTCTAGAAATCTTACCAGGAGTTATTCTTCAAACTACTTTCGTAAATCACCGGTGAAAGAAAGAGAGAAAGAGAGAGAAAAAACGATGCACCTGCAGGATTTGATTAATGCGAATATTGTTGGTATCCAAAACAGGCCATGATGAGATCTGTATTCTCACTTCTGTCGCTGATATCGGCAACATTTAAATCAGTCTCAGTAAGTAAAGTTAAACAATCTTGGACAATCATTTACTTAACTAGGTAATAAGACATTTTTTTTAATTTATGTATTTAGCATTAAAACATTCTAAAGAATGATGGGAGACAAAACAATAGTCTCTTCTTGTGGGACTCACAATAATATGGATAACAGGACAAGTTTATATAGGTGGTAATAGTGCAATCAGGATTAGTTTAATATGCCTGAATATATATATATATATATATATATATATATAGATATATATATAGAGAGAGAGAGAGAGAGAGAGAGAGAGAGAGTAAAGGTCAGGGGGGGCTTGGGGGTGTGTCCAAGAGAGAGAGAGAATTTTACAACTATATTTTTGTCTCTGAAATGATATAACCCTCTGTTTTGTCCAGCATGTCATGGACGTGGCATCTGTTTACTAATTATTACCTAATTAAATGTAATAAACCAATTAAATTTCAGAAACACATTCTGCTTAGCCTAAAGCTTGATTAATGAGATATATTAGCTAGTGAGATCTGTAAATATTTTGCTCTGTAGAAACATTAGCTTGTCAAATCAATGTTGGGCTAAAAAATATCTCAGCTTTCCCAACCTGAAGGCTAATGAATCTAGCAAGCTAAAAACCATAAAGTGATAATAAATAGTTAATTACTTAAAGAGTTTGCCATGTGTTACTTGTTTACTCGAAATCGAGTCATTGATATTAAAATGACTACTATTATCAGTACAACTGCAGCTCGATGTGGCTTTCGTTTGCCAGACAAAATAGTAACATTGCATATTTCCGTCTGCAGCCGTGTTGCCTTATGGGAGAAATCTGTGAGTAATTTCCGAGTATCTAAAGATCTTTCTTTAAGTGCCTTTAGCCAAAAAAACATTATCAAGGGACTACTTACACCCCTACTTCTCTTACAGAACAACATATTAGCACTAAGAGAGAGGGGCTGATTAGACAATCATACTATTAGTGCACCCTAAGAGCCAGGGCTTTTTCTACGCACTGCCAAATTGCTGCATGCCGCATTATCATTACCCATCATTAGGATAAAATCAATGATAAGGTGGTACCCACTTAGTTCGCCTTTTGGAGCTTATGGTTATATGACTTGATGGTCCTTAGGGAGTTTGAGTATGTATGAAGCAATACGCCACCCAGAAACAGTCACACAAACACACTGGAAACATTTACTGTAAACTCGCTGATAAAAACTATTCAGTGTTATGCTAACACAAAAGAATCTAAAGCTAGCAGGCGGAGGGACTGTTACTACCTGCAAGCAATCTGAATAAACTTAATTTCAGTCATTATTCCTTCTACCATGCTTATACTCATGCTCCACTACCTCCCACACACTGGTCACCTCCCTGACAGCTCACAGACACTCATGGACAAACTCTGTAATGTGAATGCCTTTATTGGTCACATATACTTTTTACATCAGAGTGAAATTTGTTTCTTCACATATCCCATCTTAGTAAGTTGGGGTCAAAGCATAGGGTCAGCTATGATACAGCAAGAAGGGTTATGGGTGTTGCTCAAGGACCCAACAGTGGCTGGCTGGCGGTGGTGGGGATTAAACCCAGGTCTTCCTGGTCTTTAGATTAACGCTTTAACCATTTGAGCCACCACTGGCCCATTTACATTTTTCTGTCACATTCAGGCATATTAAAATAATCCTGATGGCACTCTTACCACCTATGTTGCAAAATATTGTTCTTGTTTATTACACATTACATACAGACTTTAACAGCACATTATAACTGTGTTTAAAACAAATTGTTCCCACAATATTGAAAACACACAGTTTTCCAAAACATCCTTAAACGCCTTGGCCTTAAGACATTTACGGTATTTGGTGGACACCCTTAGCCAGTGCAACATGGATTTAGCTCATTTATACAAATGAGCAGTTGGGGGTTAAGGGCCCTGCTCAGGGTGGTGCTGGGATTCGAACCTCCTTTGGATTAGCAGTCCAACACCTTAACTTCGAACACATAAGTAACATTTACAACATTTGGCAGATGCCCTTATCCAGAGTGATTTACATTCATCTCTTTTATACACGTGAGCAATTAGAGATTAAGGGCCTTGCTCAAGAGCCCCAGCGGTGGCAGCTTAGTGGTGGTGGGAATTGGAACGCAGATCTTCTAATTAGCAGTCCAACACCTTAACCACTGCGCTACCCCCCCCCAAACACTATTGCAGCATGAAAGTGCCTCTTTGCATTTATTTCTTTTTATTATTCCGAAATTTCTCCAAGTTTGGTCACCTGCCAACTGGCACCAATCAGCCAGCTCTTAACTATCATTCTGGATAGGGGTTAAACACCTGACTATTACACCCATATGTGGGCCTTTCACAAACTATATCCACAAAGTTTAAAGCACACAATTGTATGTATGAGTTACAATTACTTGATTCCTAATTCATCTATTTATTGTGGTAAAATACCAATTGAGCAAAATAAGAAAAAAGTGAGCAAAATTAACAACAACAGCAAAAAATTACCCATGAAAATGATTTATGTTTCATTGTAGTAGTTTATTATGGCTATGATCACATTTATAGCTAAAATATATAAGAAAAAAAGTGTTTATTTATTGCTATAAATTAACAATGTGGATAAATTGCTCTAGAGAATAGTGTCGTCGACTCATACATGTTTTATAACTTGTCATTCTTGGAATGTGTTTAGGGAAGATTACGGTATGTGCCAATGTGGGTGTGTGTGACCGGAGTAGAGGGTCATCTCAAAGAATGAATAGAAGACATAACAAATTGCCCTAATGTCAGTAATGATGTAGTAGTGAGATCCTGCCTCTGTCTCCGTCTCACACCCTCTCTGTCTGTCCTTCACATAGCCTTTGATGTCTTGGTTAAAAATTTCTTTTGGATACAGTAAATATGATAGCCACACGAATATTTTTCAAACGTATCCAAATAGCTTAGCATTTTAATCACCGTTTCAAGTCAGAGTTCATGCTCTGCTCTGGTTTTCCCCTTGGCTGTATTCATTATCCAAAACAAGTAATGTTTGCCTAGCATGTATTCAGCACCAAGCCTTTAACAAGCCTGTGTTTGCATTCATGGGTACTTTCGGGTCTGTACTATCTGAAAGCACGGGTAAATTACCAGCAAATAAACAGTCTACATAGTCTTATTCTACCATAAATAAACATGCACCAGGAAACAACCATTAGGCCGCAATTGCACTGAACACACAAAAAAACAAGTAAATAAAAGATTTACACTATTTTATCCAGACTTTATTTACACAGAGAGTTTGTTGACTGTTTGTGAGTGTCTGAGCATAGGATTATTTGTTTGTTTCTGCCAAGTCTTCACAGCTGGAATTAGAGTTGTTGAAGATGCAGACCTGAGCGAATGGGATTAAAAACATATGCGCTCCAGACATCATGTGGACTGGGCAGTGGTGGCTTAAATGGTTAAGGTGCCGAGTTGCTGATCTGGAGACCAAAAACACCTGGATTTAAGCCCCACCACCGACAAGCCAACCACTGTTGGGTCCTTGAGCAAGACCCTTAACCCTTCCTGCTCCAGGAAATTTTACATTTACATTCGGGCAGTATAGATTGATAAACAATACAAAATAACAACTAAGCTGTGTGTTGCAGATCAAATGACCTTCCAACGGTTCAGCAGGACATCTTGGAGAATGCTAATTAGCCTAAAATTGTTCATTCCACATTTGCTATTCAGACCCACACCTCCTGAACACATGAATGGGAACAGACTAGAAGACCAGAGACAACATTTCGTTCAACTAGTAAAAGTACTAAAATACCAAACATCAAAATAGAACACGGTTACATACTGCTGCTTTACACAAACTACATGAACTATGGGTTACTATCAAAACACACCAAATCTGAAGCACATCATAGTCCATACCTGTCCAAAAGAAATACTGCAAGCATGACATCATATTTCAGACCCTGTGACTCCTGTAATAGATTCCAGCATCGAAACAAAACATTGATATTCAGGTAATCTGTTTTGATCAAGATTTTTTTCCCACAGTATGTGAACACGCCGATGACAGTATTACCATTCTGTTTCTGGTGTCGTCTTTATCACTTAGGTTTGATTAAGTAAATGCACTATAAAATGTACATGTTTCAAAACCAGATTTTGTCTGCCCAAGCCAAACTTTACCCAAATAATCAAAGTCAAAACTGCCCCGCTGGGCGAGAAACTGCCCAATCTGGTAACCCCCTGGCTGAAAGCATATCCTGTCTGTGCACACAGGTGTACAACCTGATACGTTGACAGGCATGTAGGAAAGCCTATCATAATGTTTGGATCGAACATTTTGATTGGACGAGCATTTCTTGGTCCTCAGACTTCCACAGACGATATAAATACATACAAATACATTGAGACGACTTAAAAATTGCTATGTAAAATAACTATAATACCCTTAATGATAGGTATGTTTTGTTTTAATTTATGCTTTTTCTTTTAAATGTGCAAAAAGATTTACTTTTAGTTACTATTGTTGGGCTCATAAAGACTTACATCAGCATTCTTGTGTTGTGTGTGTTCTTGATATACTTCTATAATGATTTAATACACATAATGTATTCGTTATATCTTCAGGAATAAATTAATCCCACTCAGGGTCATGTGGGATCTAAAGATTACCCCAAGGAAACTGGTTGTGTGTTGGGACGCCAGTACATCACAGGGCAACACACACACACACACACACAGAAATACATCAAGGATGAGTTCAACTGCTGGCATGGTTTTAAAGACGGAGAAGAAAAACATACACACGAACACACACACAGACACACACGCACACACGTAAATATAGGCTGATCATGTGAAACTCTGTATAGACAGTAACCAGAGCTTATACTTAAAGCTGTGAGGTGGCATCATTCTTATTTAAATAGACATTTCTGTGGGTTTCTTGGCATTTTTCATGCATCATGCTTTACAAAGACTTTTTTTGTACAGTTTTTGTCCAGACAGGCCTTCTATTCACGTTTATACATTTTTATTAAGTCTCACACTGTGTTGAATCATTTTGGGACTGCCCTTTTTTAACCTTTAGCCTAAGGCACGTGTGTAATCAATTAGAAAGCATTACGTCAAGGGCAGGTGATGTCATCGATCATCAACAGTAATGCTGTATAAGCAAGCGTCGTACTGCGGTAAGCTTGCATTTAACACTGACAATGTTTATGGCAAGTGACGCAATATATTGTTCTTTTGAGAAACCATGGATACATACATAACCTTGGTACGTAATGTTCCACTTCAGGAACTAAAACTACTTCGAAACTTTTCAAACAAGATACCCACATCATGTCATATATCCGATAGAGGTACATACCCCTTGTGCTCTGAGCCCTTCCGGGACAGGAAGGCCAGAAGCCTCATAAGCTAAAGTGATGGTTTTGACCACCTATCTGCTTATCATCTGTTTAGTGGCCACCGCCTCTCTCTTGGTTGCACTAAAACAGATGAACAGTTGATCCGACTTTCTTTACGAGGCAGATCTGTGAATGATTATGCACAGAAGGTTAAGTACCGGAATGAGGGAGGCTCAAAAAGACTCGGCGTTGCTGTTGCTACTTTGGGCATGTACTCCAGCCGTGGGTGAAGAAAGGCTTTTACCATGCCTGGTGCAAAGTCTAGAAATAAAATAATGGTGGACAATGCCTAAATATCACAGATGCTCTTGATGGAGAGAACAGCAAGTTTAAAAGAAAAAGTTAGGTGTTGTCAGCCTCCTTGCGCTATGAATTCTGGGTACTAGTGAATCTCTGCCCACTAATTTGCCACTCAGATGGACGTGGAAGAAAGCTATGGCTATTACGTTTACCTTCAGGGTGGGAGGTGTTTGCCCTGCAGGGAAATGTTTCTATGGGAATTTCAGCATTGAATCAACCGGGCAGTTACCTGGGTTACCATGGTTTGTGTCTGAACCATGAAATGAATAGGTTCTATTTTAGGGCAATTGTTTATAGCTGATCCTCTGGATTACAGTATAGTCTCAACGACCTTGGTCAAGGGATCTACTGCTAGGGAGCTGTGACCTTTCAGGCCCAGAGCCCCCCAGGCCCCTTTTGATCTGGAAGGGATGGCCATCTAGAAGGGACAGCAGGTCCTAGAACAATGGCTGGTCTAAGATCGGACGCAATCCTTTTTTAAACTGTGATGTATCAGATGTGAAAGGCTCCAGATGTGAGAAGTGATCTTTTCTGTTATTCCTTTCACCACGAGAGTCTTCACCTCTTGTTACATAACCAGAAGGTTATAAAAGGGCGTTCCAAAAGCATTCTGACAGTTTCTAATGCGGAACCGTGTTTTTATTTTTTTTATCTTGTATTATTATTTCGCCAACATGGTTGTAAAAGTTGCCAAATTACATTTTCTGCTCAACAGTGCACTGACTTGGAATTCAAAAACTTCCCTACACAACATGGGAATAAAAAGAGCATAATAGAGCAGATTTTCTTCTCTACCAGTAAAGCACCCAGCAGAGACTAAATGGGGCGAGTGCAGACCTACCGCTTCACAATTACTTACAATTACTGCCGAAATAATCA
>VCAZ01000011.1:4552618-4769522 GCA_005784505.1 Bagarius yarrelli
TTGTGTATCTTTACGAATTAGCTTAACTACAGCAGCAGCGTGTAATCAGGTACTGCTTTTATTTTTGGTATTTTGGTACTGCTACTAACTGTATTATAACATTTTCTCACCGGTAAATAACATAGTAAATGCTGTAGTAATGTTGTCTCTGGATAGTCAGTCGGTGCGCATTCATGTGTTTAGGAGGTGTGGCTTTTGAGGCGTATTGCAGGGAGGGTGGGATGAACAATTTCAGCGCTATCAGGCTACAGTTAGCATTTTCAAAGATGTCCTACTGCAGTTTTAAGGCATATATGTGTAATATCTAACTATGAAAATGTTTCAAGGTAAGATGCCACTATTGGATATGACAATTTCTATAACATCTCTGAACAGAATAATTAAATAAATAAAATTGAATAATTTGATCGCTCAGTTCCTTGAAAAAATTTATGATGACATTTTATCAGCAAGCATGCATGGGTCAGCACAAAAGTATGTGTTTTTGTAGGTCTGTAAAAGTTTATTAGCATTCTTAACTCATCTTTACTAGTTCGGACACGCACAGCAATGACAAATCAGCTTCATGACAGGTGTCAAAGCTCATAACTATGTTTCATTCCTTCTGGTCATTTTTCATGTTACTGGAGAGCCCCAGTCTTGGAATGATGGAGAGAAGCACGCTGTAAAAAAGGAAGTGGTGGTGAGAAACAGGCTTTCAGTGTTTCCTGTTCAGTCTGAGGCTCCTGGCCACCGCAGCCGTCGCAGCCCTCTGGGTCCTCTGTGGCTTGACGGCTGTCTGACTGACTGATAACCACTTCCGTTCAGAACAGAGAGGAAGAGGAAGATTGAGTGAACAACTTTGAGACACTTTTTTAAAATAGATTTGGATGTGGGCGGTTTCCAAGACCATTAACAAATTATTTACCTCCTTAAACCAGAGGGTTTTTTGCATGCAGGAAACTCTTTAACTGTTTAAAGACAATTTAGTTGCTTTCAGTAATAAAATGTTTTAGTTTATTCAAAATATATGTTTTTACATAAAAAAATATTTCTTGAAAAAACCCAATAATTTTGCTACTGATGGGGGCAATAGTGGCTCAAATGGTTAAGGTGCTGAGTTGCTGATCTGAAGACCAGAAACACCTGGGCTCAAGCCCCACCACCGGCAAGTCAACCACTGTTGGGTCCTTAAGCAAGACCCTTTGCTCCAGGGGCGCACTAAGATGGGATATGCAAAAAACACTGCATTTCATTGGCTCTGTACACGTACCTTGCACAATGACAACAAAGTTGAAATTGAATTTGCTTTATGAACATTAATGGGCTGCAATAATATTTGTTTTGCATTTAATTTCCATATATGATTATTTTAACTTATATGATTATTTTACTTATCTATATATTTTTTTAGTGTTTTTGTATTGTATTGCATTGCATTGGATTAGAAACATTTTAATAGGCTTGTTATATGCACCTGTTTTTCTATTAGTACCACCTAATCAAAGTAATTTTACACATAATTTACAGACTGGTTTTATAAATTTTATTTTCCAATTACAAATAAGTGCACTTTAAAAACTTTGAAACTTTAAATAACTTGAATAAGTTAATAAGTTAAATAAGTTAAACTCTTTTACTAGGTTTGAGTGTTAAGTTCAATCTTCTGTCCTCTTCTTCACTGTAACAGATGAGAGGCAAGACTCCGCCTTTTGCAATAATCCACCAATCAGCACATTATTTCTCTTGTCCTATCACATTATAGGGAAATCAATGTACGTTAATTTAATGACCTATGATTTCAAGTCCATGACACTTTAAATCTTACATTCATTTAATTAAAAGGTTATTAGGTGACACTAACTTATCTTTTTTGAGTCCACACTTCCTGTTAAAAGGAAAGGTGATGTAACACAGTAGTGAAAATAACCCTGTCCCCAACTTTTTTAAAATGTGTTGCAAGCATCAAATTCATAGTAATAATTTGCAAGAGACAATAAAGTCTATCAGTTTAAACATTGCATATCTTGTCGTTGCGGTGTTTTCAATTGAATATGGGTCAATAAGTTTCTGCAGATCATTGTATTTTGTTTTTATTTACGTTTTAACTTAATTGGAATTGGAATCTTGTATTAAGACTTTTCCTTAAGTGTTATTTTGTTGTCAATGTGAGCCTGTAATGCAGCCACATCATTTCCCCTCAATTACCTTCCCTTCCTTATAGCGGAATGTCCTTGACAGGAAGCTATACATGATCTCAGTTTCCAGGGCCCATTTAAGGTCAAATCCACAAATAACTCCGGGAGATAAAAATCACTGTACCGAATATGTGTCTGCAGCGTATGCCGCTGTAAGCAGGCAGCGCATGCTTCATTCCCAATGCCTGTGGTCTGAAAGCTCTTATCAGCCATCTTAAGGCAAATTATAGTCCAGAAGGCCATAAAGCTGCCAGCTCATTTAAAAATATAAGCACACTCAGGTTACTGCAAGACTATCGGATAAATGCATACGTAACCAGATCTGTATGCATGCCTTCGTGTATTTTGGATTTAAATGCTGATCTGCAAAATAGAGTAAAACCCGGACCTTTATTTGTAGAAACAATAAAAAATGTGATTCTGCATACAGACTGATGAAGTTCTGTTTTAGTGAAGAAAAATGAATCAAAGTACTGATCTTAACACATGTATCAGTGGGACTTGGGTTTCCAGAAGTACGTGCATATGCTGGACATGGTTCGAGTGTGTGTGTTCTACATTCCTTATATGAATCGGTTCGAGCTGCGGCTGTATCCTGTGAGAGGCTCTAATGACTGCTGTTTGTAATTGCACTCACTGGAGTGGAAAGTGTATTCCAGTGATAAGCTCCCTGTCCCTGGTTAAGTAAACTTAGCCAGTCAGAGAAGGCCAGCCAAGGAGATAGCCCGATTTATTGAGCCTGATCATTAAATGTTTTCAAACAAAATGCTTTTTATTACCAAATACTTTTTCAATTTTTTCTCTGTATTGTTTTACCCTATCATCAAGCCAAGCGGGTTCACTTTAAACTGCAGTCCAAGCTCACTTATACAGTTAATGTTATATAAAGCAAAGTAGGGACAGTGGTGGCTCAAATGGTAATGGTTGAGTTGTTGATTGGAAGGCCAAAAAGACTTGGGTTCAAGCACCACCACCACCACCGCCAGTCTGCCACTGTTGGGTTCCTGAGCAAGACCCTTAACCCTTCCAGGGGCACTGTATCATAGCTGACCCTGCACTCTGACCCCAATCTTCTAAGATGGGATAAGAGTATAGGAATATTTGATTGTTGCAATTTATCAGTACTATCTTTGCCTGATGATTTTTTTTTTTGCTGTGGTCAAATTAAATAGTAATTAGCATATTAGCATGTGTTTTTCATATTTAATGAGAAATTTGTATTGCTTTCTTAAAAGAAACTGGCACTAAGTTACAAAACTTAGATAATCAGAAAGATAATCATGACACACAAGTGTCAGAAGTTCAGAAGTTTAGTGACTAAGCATCCAACACACATGGTTAAGCTTAGCCAGCCTGATATGTCATAACATAAAACTGCCTTTAATGAACTAGGGTCATAATTACAAACTTAATTACAGACGTCAAACAAGCTCAGTAAAAAAAACAATATTTAACCTTCTCAAGTACTAAGCAGACACAACAAAATACCTTCAAAACATTTTTTAAGCAAAACAAAAGCTTTTTTAAAGGAGTTTGTTGTGTCTGTAGGGATACTTGCTAATGTTTTATAGCCAAATTACAAATCAATTAAGTTGATCTTAGGTGCTACACAAATCTATATTATAGAGACAAGTAAGAAAAGACAAAAGGTCTGCAGTGTCTCAAGTTGGTCGGATGGAGTCAGAATTGTCAATAGTTTCCTGAATTTAGACACAAAAGTGGAAATATATAGTGACAGACAAGAGCGGCAGCCAATCGGAAACTTATACCAGTTAAGATGTACATTTAATTGTCTTTATTTGTCACATATATTTTACAGCACAGTGAAATTTGTTTCTTCACATATCCCATCTTAGAAGGTTGGTGTCAGAACACCGCTTTAGCAGTAAGTGTTGAGGGCCTTGCTCAACAGAACCCAACAATAGCAGACTGGTGGCGGTGGGGCTTGAACCCTGGTCTTCCTGGTCCACCAATCAACAACATAGCCTCTTTTCCATTTGAGCCAACACTACTCTATTTTAAGATATAAAATTATGAGTAATAGTCAACCTTATTGTGAAATTCATATTATTGTTAATTTAGAGGGAGTTAAAATATTTGAGTGTAAAATAAGGAGTATAAAGGAGTGTAGATGCTTTTCTGTGTACTAATGCTGGTTGTGTATTTTTTTTTAAATTTTTTAACAAACAGTTTTAATTACAATACATATATATATATATATATATATTGTATAAATTGATATATTTTTTTATATGTTTTTTTGTTGTTTATCACAAAACCAAATGATCACATTTATGTGGTGCAAAGATAACATTTAGGTACAGCTGCTGGATCAGGAGGTCACATTTAGAAGTAACTGGCAGTCGTCATCTTCAGATTAGCTCTCGCTGAAAGTAGGACAATGTGCTACTTGATAAATGTAACACTCAAGCTAAAGTTTCTATTCTTCCACAAAAACAATAAGAACAGTGGTTTTATTTTTATTCAAAGAATCACAAATACTCAGACTATGACCAAATCACATACTACCATAACATGTCAGAACAGCTTCAGTGCTTATATATTTAGGGCGTATGATTTAATGTGAAATATGTTGTTATGTTAGAGAACAGTTTTGAATTCTTACTAAATGTGTATTTCTTGGCAGTCACAGTTATCAGATTAACCCATGATGTGCTGTGTAACCCACAGAACATTCTTCAGCAAGTAACATGCAATAGCAATTTTTCACCAGAGAGGGCAGAAAAGTACAATGAAGTATTACTAATGAAAAACTTTACATTTGAGGTAATTTGGCAGATGCCCTTATTCAAAGTGACTTACATTTATCTTTTTCATGCACCACATTAATGCGGGGAAGTGGTGGCTCATGGTTAAGGTGTTAAACTACCAACCTGGGATTAATTCCCAGCTTCACCAAGGTACCACTGTTGGGCCCCTAGGCAAGGCCTTTAACCCCCAATTGCTCAGTTGTATAAATGTCACTCTGAATAAGGGCATCTGCCAAATGTAAATGTATACAACTGAGCAATTTTTAGTGCTGGCAATTAAAGCCCAAGACCATCTTAACATCTGCACTACCACTTTAATAATTTGTATAAAATTATTAGTATTTGGTTTTATTTCAACCAATTAAATATTATATAAGTTAAAAAAGTATTCAGCCTTACAAAAATAATACTGTATAAGCAGCGAGTTTTAGCTTTTTGTATGCATAGGTGTACATCATCTTCTTCTGTCAGCTGTTCCCTTCAGGGGTCGCCAGAGCGGATCATCTGCCTCCACCTACAGTAGCCCCATCCTCTGCATCCTCTTTACTAAATGCATGTCATCATTTATCACATATATTTACCTTCTCTTTGGCGTTCCTGTTTGCCTTTAGCCTGGCAGCTTTAGTTCCAACATCTTCCTACCAAAATTTACACTATTTCTCATTTGCACTTGTCGGAACTAGTTTGGACCATGAGGCGTTCCTTTGGTGTGCTTGTTTCTAATCCTGTCAAACCTCATCCCTCCCAAAGAAACATCTTCAGCTCTGCTACCTCCAGCTCTGTCTCCTGTCTCTTCCTTATAGCTGCTCTCACCACGGTCTTCTACATCTTCCTTTTCATTCTCGCTGATATTCTTTTGCCACATATAATTCCTGACAAGTTTCTCCACCCATTTCAACCTGACTTACTTCTTAAGCTCTTTTCCACACTCTCTGTCTGTAATTAAGACCAGTATAGACGAGGTGTGCATGTGGGTTTGTGCGTGTTATAATGAGGTGACAAAGCTATTGCAGTAACAGGACACAATGTCTACTGCAGTGTCGCAGTGGCTCACCCTGTCTATAGCCAATGGTCTAGTAAAAAACCTTTTCCTGCCATTAAGAAATAATACCACCACTGTGGTAAGAGCCAAGCAACAGTGTGAAATAAAACATGTGCTGCCACAATGGCATTTTGTGTGAAAGTGAAACGGTCTGGAATTGCTTGGTTTACTGTGGTTCAGGTTGCTGGTTCTCATTAACAGAAGGGTGAAGGTGGAAACTAAGTACTCAGCTAGAACTACAACTACGGCCTTGTAATTAGGCTCATTAGATTAGGACCGTTACAGCTTCCATGCACCATATGCCAGTCTCATAATCACAAATCGTACCTTTCACTTTTTATTTCTATTTCTGTCATTCCCAGGTGTGCTGCCAATGGCCGATAGTTAGTGTGTGGGTTTAAATAAACTGGTGCCTCAGGGACTGTGACATTAAAGTAGCTTGACGTCAGGTAGATATAAATATATTTTAGTAAATGTTATAAAAATTCCATATGGGGAAACATAGCAAGTGGTCATGATTCTTTCCTATTAATTACTTATTTAAAATAAGTAAAATCAGTGAACGATGACATAGCCCTGAATTACTTGTACATGCTCCTATAAGGCAGGTATTATACAGCACATGCGTGTTTCTATTTTATAACAAATTAACACTTCTGGAAAACTAATCTAAGTTATAAAGTTTTAAAATAAAACTTTGAGAACTGACAAAGTGGGTAATTAAAGTACCCAAATAGCATGTTAGCGTCTTAGCACACAATGCTGTTCATTATAGAAAACCAATCCTGTTATTTTGTTCCTCAATAATATTTTCATACCTAGATTTGACCTCCCACTTGCCCTCCCAGACTTTTACACTGTCTGGCATAAACATGGGCATGTGTGTTTGTGGGTTTGTTAAAAGAAAATGTTCAGAAATTATGATGTATTCAGCCTCATTAGTGTGGGTGACCTGGGAAAGAAAATTTGGCCATTTGACTCATTGACACCAATACCTTTACTGCCAACTAATGGTAAAAGCCAGATGGACCATAGTACTAAACAGAGGCAGTGTCTGAATGGTATTTACCATTGATAAAATGTGCTGATTAGGTTCAATAAAGTAAATGTAATTAAAAACATATGGTGGTCAATGCAAAAACAATAAAAAACCAGGACTCCCTTTTAAAACATTGCTACGGTCGTCTATATGATTTAGCTATTTCTTTCCAAACGAGGACATAGCATGGTCATACCATACATACTGATTGACAGAAACCAGACACAGCTTCATTAACAATCCAAACATTAATTTTAATTATAGCATTATTCATTCGACTGGGGTTACAGTAGCACTGAAGTATACTAATCTCAGGGTACATGCATGAAGGCTTAGTTGTTTATTATTCTGAAAATGATGCTTCTAAGCCTTTTCTGGATTGCACTTACTGTACTGTATATAACATTCAATTCAAGAAATAATCATTTATATTTGTCTCCAATAAAGGCCTTATCTTTGTTAGTCTTACAGTGGTTTTGGAGCTAATCCAAGAGACACAAAATAATTCAGCATAACCGGTCCTAACCAAACCCTAGGGCATGTTTTTAGAGGGTGGAAGGAAACCAAAGAAGACTGAATAAACCATTATCTGTAACAAACCAGACGAATTCTCGATCCATCATGCAGGTAACAGCTTCACTGAAGTAGACACAGAAGCAGAGTCGTAAACACAAAATGGAGGTCGGTACACGGTAAAAACAAATCAAAAGCGCAAAGACGTAATCAGAAATAAAGCATAGATCAAAACCAGAAAGACAGTAGACATAAACCAAAACGCCTACTATGTAGACAGTGCTAAGAATACTTCGCAATGTGGTAGTGGTTAGCGCTAACTTATAAAGGCTAACCACCAGAAGTGGCACCGGAAGGGACTGCTAGAATTCCGGCGAGGATTGAAGCGTTACAGTATTAATTACTACAGTATTACTGCCAATTAAGCATGTGTTAGCTAGTTGAATAACATTAGCAGTGTGGTTTATAAATGCTTAAAAAATGTATAGAAATCCTGCCAGGATTGATTATAAAGCTGCTAAATGTTAGCACTAAGGCCCCAAAATATTTTTAAACATAAAAGTGAAATACGCCCAATTAAATGGGCAGAGTTACCTTACGTTATCCATTTATAGGCAAGTATAGCCATTTATAAAACTTTTTAAATCCTGGTAGATTAACTAGTGTTAACTAGCTAAGTACAGCTAGTACTAAATGTATCACCATGTTCTAAAAATCCTTTTAGCAATACAGACTTTATGGTTACAGTTTATTGCATACATTTTTTAATGAAATGTTGTTTCTCTGCTGTTACAAGCATGGGCTCTGCTAGCAATTTTGGGACCTACGACAGAATATGAGGTTGAACCCCCTACCGCACCCATTCCACACTGTTACTACTAATAAAACAGATCTTTAGGAGCCCCAAAAATGCCTTGGTCTTAACTCCCACCCTAGTGGCACTCTGGTAACAAGTAATTTCTAAAAGAATCCTTTCGCATAACATAATATTCATTTAGTAGTTGTGTAAAAAGATATATATGCTGTTCTACTGCATATATCTGTCTCCACTCACTTCCTTTGTCATTACTGAATAATTTATAGTAGGAATACATGATATGCTTTAAGATACGATTATTATCCAATATCCAGTCTGTGTAATTGTAATGTTCACTGCTAACTACACTTAATAGTACACTACTTAGCGAGTTAATTGTCTGCTGATGTTGCTAATGTCAAGACTGTTTAAGTAATATTTGCAATAATAATAATATTTTGTTAAAAACTTGGCATCAAGTATTTCAGAGCTAATACAAATACACAGTTTACATTCATTCATTCATTCATTCATTCATTCATTTCACTTATCTTCTATACCCCCTTAATCCCTAATTTGGGGTCACAGGAGTCTGCTGGAGCCTATCCCACACCTCTGAAAGGGCAAAAAGCCAGAGTTTACATTTTATTAGGATTCCTAATATTTCTGTGTCTGTCGAGTCGATTTCACTAATTACATTTCATTTTAAATGAATAATTTATACTCACTCTGGGAATATCAGACTCTTAAGGATGATGAAGCACTTCCTGTTGTGCTGAGCTTAAGCCGTTGTATCCTGAAGGCTCATCGTGTTCATGGCCTTTTTGTGTGTGTGTGTGTGTTTGTGTGCATGGATATAAGGTTAAAATGAAGGGGAAAAGGTCACAGGAAGCCTTAAAGCAGTTAAGAGGCTCAGTCTGTGCTAGACTTAGTGCACCTGCGTAGTAGTACCCAGGGGTTAACATTCAGCAATGGCCTGTGGGCTTTGCTTCAAATACACCATTCACACTACACACATTACCATATGTCCTGTTCTTCCACTTGTTGACGATGTTAATGTGTGACCATTCAAGAGTACGGTGTAGCATGAGAGTCCAAACTTAAAGTGTTTCCTGTATTTCTGCATAGTGTTCTGAATAACACATGATAAACAACACTTTAATAGAAACATCAGTGAGGTGAGGTGATGTAGCTAAATGTGAAACAGATTCACTGTTAGCACCCTAAAGCTAATTCGTTTTCAATACTTGCAGTGTTGTGATCCTCTTATACTACAGTATATAGCAATTTTATCTGATTTGTTTAAATAATATAAATGAATGTAGATAATTAAGGTGCTTCCGGTTATTAGTGCACTAATTATAGCAGCTGTCATCGGTTGTTTTCCCAACAGTCGCTTATTTTTTTTTCTATGAATAAGTTATTAACATAAAACACAGTTTAACATATCATGAACATAAAAAAAAGAAAGAAAGAAACAAAGCATTGGAATTGCTTCTATTATCCATTGTTTTATAACTCTATTGGTTCTGTTTTGTTTTAATGTGATAGCACATTTCTAAAGCGAGCTGTCAATGCGTTATAAAAGCTATAAACATTTTTGCTTTTGCTAAAGACTTTTTTTATGGCAGCAAACAGCTTTAGCTCTGAATGTTATGAGGCACCGACACTATTTTAAGTTTATTTGTCATATGTGACACTTTGTACAGTGAAATTATTGAGTAAGGTTCCGGCAAATTATGTTTTTTTAATAGTAATATTTCTAATAATAAATATAGTATGTGTGCAGATCTCTTCTTTCTGTCTTTTTTTTTACTCTATCTCTCTCTTCTCTCTCTCCATATATATAATAGTTTGGAAATGTATTACATAAGTGTTTACTGTTTGCTGTCGAAACACACATTAGAAAAAGTTTATTAGAAATGAAAAACTTGTTCATTTATTATTATACCGTTTCTAAATTTAAAGGCGTACATTGGTTCCTCATGATTATCAATGCAATCAGTCTGTATACAGCATTATTTATATTATTATACACTATATACAATATACTAATGCAAAGTGTGAAATATAATAAAGTAGATTTCAATAATAGAACATACTAGTTAATCAGTATATTCTAGTAGTTAATATAGTAATAAAGTTGTTAGAAACATAAATGTATTATGTTTTTTTATATTACAACTGACCAAATATTCCTATTTTTTTTTTTCGTACATTGATATAATCCGATAATTGAAATTAAATAAAAGCAAATCAACCACATCCCGACCATTTAGAATTGAGAATTTAACAACGCTATAATATATTTGTTAAATATTCTTTCTTAAGGGGCATTTTTAAATGACTGTGAACACATGCCAGAACAGTTAAGAGCATCTGCGTGACCTTTAGCCGCAATGAAGTTCTTTGTAAGAAAGCCTTTCTTGGGAGCAGACCTAATATTACCTTTGTGCTACCAAGACGTCCACCAATTACCTCCTAGGCAATATCTGTCAGCTTGGCATTCTAATTGATCAATAACTCTTCCATGCATTGTTAAAACCAGTACTTAAACACAGAAAAACCAGACAGCTTGTGCTGTCTCTTAGGCAGTGTTCGATAAGTAACTGGGGTAAATGGAATTCTGGGAGGCCCACAGTCAGAATATTAGGGCATAAGATTAATACCTCATTTGAAGTTTGTGTGATTTAGAGATAATAATAAGTGATTGTCGCTACATTGGCTTTTGTAATGGAATGAAAGATAAAGACAGAGAAGTTAAGTAGATTTAGAGGATTTTAAAAATGCGTTGTGAAGTAAAATATTAGGAATGTAATTTAAAGAGGATTTTTAATTTGGTTGAAGACAAATTTGTTTATGATTGAATAATGCAGTGCACTTTTTGATTTATTTGTTCTGAATATGAAAGCAGTGTCGAGCAGTCTTGTCGCTAATACATTTCTTATTAGCGTGGTAGTAGCATCATTGTATAGTGAATACTTTTTTTTTTTAAATTAGATTAGATTTAACTTTGTCATTGCACATAGTTACAAGGCAACAAAATGCAGTCAGAAGTGCAAAGTAGCAGTGCAGAGTATGAATATAAACTGTATATGAATATACAAAAAATGAATATATTGTGTATATAAGTACTATAAGACATAAGGGCTGTATTAAGTGTACTATGGACAGTGGGTACTGTGCAGTGAAAATATAAGTGATTGTAAATAAACAGCTTGATTTAAATATAGATAAATACACAGTATAAGACACAGCAGTATAAGAATGCAGCAAGTTTACATATGCACATATCTATATGATGAACAGATATATAGTGAAGATGAGGTTACTAAGGAGATCACTCTTGGCTCTTGGCTTTTAGGCACCTGAACATTTTCCCTGCAGGTAGAAGAGAAAACAGTCTATGTGCGGGGTGAGAGGTGTCCTTAAAGACATAATGACACAAGCTACATTTATTGATCCTGGATCAGTAAGTAATGTTACAGCCATTCACGGAGCTGTATGACCGACAACACTACTTCCACGGGATGGTGATTTCTTCTTCATATTTTACAGCAGTTGGCAACCAGCTTTTTGGTGCATTGCTGCTAACTTTTGCTCCAGACAAGACGCCACAAACTATTGTACAGACAAATATTAACTTGACTGTGATTGCCAATTTAGCTTGGTAACTAAAGCTATTGCAATTCAGTGATGTAGGCAAACAACAGTTAGCAACAGCTGACCACTTCATGTGAGAGCTTTATGTTTTCATTTTTTGAAAAAAAAAACTGTAGTGAAGCTTAATTTAACATAGAGTAACTGATAGCTTAGCCTACTACATTTTAAAGTAGCATGCCCAACACTGTATTAAAGTTACAGCAAACCACATAATGTCTTTTCCTGACTCAGCTATGTTTTTGGGGGCAGTTATGAAACTTAAAAACCACTATTTAAAAAAATGAATCAGTAATCAGCCCCCTAAACCACACCTAACCTGGCATTAACAGTTATTACTCAAAAGAAATGCTTTACCAGTATTTGTATGTTTGGTAGTTTGTTGCAGTTTATTTTTTATGCTAATGATCACATTGGTTTTGGAAGCATCTAATCAATCAGATTTTATAGCATTCCACCACCCTAACATTCCAAGGGAATGACTTCACTCAATGATTGACCCAGTGATCTCAAGAAAAAGAAAATATATACAAATCATCATTGCGTTTATAGATGACTCAACTCTGTACTTCCAATATTTTAGTATTGCAGTGGTTAAGATGTTTGACTGCTAATTGGAAGATCAGGGTTTGATTCCCACCACAACCAAGTTCCCACTGCTGGGCCCTTGAGCAAGGCCCTTAACCACTAAGTGCTCAGTTGTACAAAAGAGATAAATGAAGGTCGCTCTGGATAAGGGCGTCTGCCAAATGCCGTAAATGTAAATGTAATCTTTGACAGCTCTGCGCTTAGTCTCTGTTAGCATATCTCACTCAGTGTGAGCCCAGGCTACCTCTTCTCCTCTATCACTCTATCACCATGGGGTTCAGGAGCCCTGCATGACCTAACGTCTATGCCTCTGTTTGCAGTCGCAGCATCACATACTTCACTCCAGGGCATGGATATCCAACACCTCCATCCATCTTCCTCCGGGGACAAGGCTTGGCCTATAACTCTCACCAGACTTTAGGAGGAAATAAAGTGTCACTGTCCACCAGGAGAAACGTTTCCAGATTCATCCCTCTGACAAGTCACCCACTAAACCAGATGAGCTTTCAGTTCCATCACCGAAGGTCTTAAACATTAAAGCAAGTCTCTTTAATCAGTCATATTCCTGAAATCTTGGCATTTTTCATCTGATTAGCTTGGGGAAAGCGGAGAGGTCTGGGAATGATTGCTGTGATTGAAAATATGCATGAGTTTATGAGGTGTGATGTGACTCACCTGTCCCAAATAGCTTTGATGTGTTTTCTACACATTGAGTTTTGAAGATTAAATTCCCGATTAGGAAAAACGTATGGTGATACCATAACACATTTCGGGAATTCAAGAATTTGGTCAAACACAGCTGTGAAATGAATTTTTATAGGAAGGAACCTGATTCTTATCCCCCAAAAAATGTCTTATCATGTGATGTGTATACAAATTTAAATCATTTCTGTAGGTGTGTGTACAACCCGAATTAGGAAAAAAATTTCAAATGTTATTTTTTAAAATGAAAACTAAAAGACTTTAAAATATTTTATTTACATGAAATATTTTATTTACATTACAACACATGTTTAAAATGTGCACAATTATTGTAATTTTCAATTTGCCTTTGCAATTTGATGTTGAGGAATGTTGCTTTTTAAAGTATTCCACAATCTTCTTACGCACTCTTTTAGAGATTGGAGAGCCTCTGCCCATCTTTACTTTTAAGAGACTTTCCAAGACATTCCATTTTTTTAGCTAATTATGTTACAGAACTGATGTTAATTAACTTAATCAGTTGCTAAATGTTTTCTCAGCTGAATCTATTGCTTCTTCAGCTCTTTATTGTTCACGTCGCAACTTTTTTTGAGATCTGTAGCAGGCGTCAAATTTGAAATGAGCTCATTTAGTGGATACAAGTGTAAAATTTCCCACTTCTATGTTTTTTCTGTGGATAAATTAGTGTATCATGTGATTTGAACGTCTTTTAATTTTCTTTTCATGCAATTTCACAAGACATCCCAACTTTTCAAGAATTCGGATTGTACTAGCACTAGTGTGTGTGTGTGTGGGGTGGTAGCAATCTCTAAACACACTCCTTTTAAATCATGTTTATAAAATGTTTCAATTCTGTGTTAGTACTTCTGGTCAGACTGAACCCACTGTTTCTACAAAAACAGTCTGACCTCATGAGGTTTTACTGAGAACCTCAGAAAATATGTGTGTATAAACAGAATGTGTGTAACACGGACAAATTCACTCAAAAAGGGAAAGGGTAACAGTTCACATTCGTGTAAGCGTCTGTGTGTACTTTGCTAAATGGACCTCCATGATGATGTTTGTTCGGATTGTGTTTGAGACTTTATCCATGGAGAGGACATGAGTCTTTTGGCACAGAGAAAGCAGCTTTGGCTTTTGATGTGCTGATGTAGTGGGTCTGGGCTGTGGTGATCTGACAGGGATTGACTGGATCATTTCACCAGATACACACACCTGCAATGGTTTTGCTTAATGTTTGATCAAACCCTTTACAAACAAGTCTACTGCTGGTCTTTGGTAGAAAGTTGAAAAACACAATATTTAAATGATGCTTCCTATTTGGAAAAAACGAAGCGGCCTCTGCAAGGGCGAAGGGCAGGAGGGGTACACCCTGGACAGGTCGCCAGTCCATCACAGGGCCACACATACACACACTTACTCACTCCTATGGGCAATTTAGAATCACCAATCAACCTAACATACATGTTTTTGGACTGTGGGAGGAAACCGGAGAACCCGGAGTAAACCCACACAAGCACGGGGAGAACATGCAAACTCCACACAGAAAGACCCCCTGGCCGAGAATCGAATCCGGGCCTTCGTGTTGTGAGGCAACAGCATTTTAAACAAATTGTAATGCTCCAGTTTGCCAATTAATCATTTATATTTTAATTTTAAATGCTTATTAATTTTTTTACATTTCATGTTTATTTTAATTTGATCATTTTACAATTTCTTTTGGTACTGCATATGCTTATAAGAGATATGTTTGCACCCTAAAACTTGTTTTAAAAAAGCGGTTCAAATAGGACACTTTATGATATCTAAGATCATTTTAACTTTAATATAACCTGGTTTAAGTGATAGAATGCTTAAATGTCACTAAGAAACTTTTTTTAAGAAATTAGAAAGCATATCTGTCAAAAGGGGAAAATGTCTTTGAAAGCTAGAACCCTCAAATACCCAGGGAGGCTTTAATTTTTTTTTTTTAAGCTAAAACCTTAAGGAAATCTTTTTTTAATGTGTTTTCCAATTGATTACAAGTAAACCCAGAACTTGAGAAGGTGAAATATCTAAATGGACATCGAATTGAGAATGAAATATAGAGTTAATAAATATATATTGTGAAAAAAATGCCTCAGACGATCTGGGTGGAATCACTTTACTTCATCACAACTTTACAATGCCAGAAAGCGTGTGTCACTGTTGTCCTCTCAGTGACATGGGGATGGGTGTGTTGCAGAAAGGTCAAAGTTCAACAGGCCATAGGTTCATTTTCAGTCTGTTTCCTGTCTGCTGGGTGCTTTTCTCTTCTTTATTCAGTCACCAATTCCGACACACACACACACACACACACAGTGGGGGAATTCTCGTATTTCTGCCCTGACTAGTGTTGTAGTACACTAGTGAATGGCATGGTTCATTAACATGACATATAGTGGCCATTTTGATCAGGATGGATCTGTCGCCAGCCCAAACAGGGAATGTGTTTGGACTTTTATGCACTGAGGTATTTTTTAAAAAGCTACACTTTTTTTCTTCACACATACACACTGTAAACACACGCAGCCATTGTCAAAAAGAATTTATGTCATTTATGATGTAATGTAAGGAAAGGTAAAAAGGTCTCTCACAGTTTCTTCATAATATTTGTGTTTTCATTAGTGAGCGTTGACATGATGATAAAATATTGGAGAGAGGAAATCAAACCCGGACACATCATTTATAAACAAGAAAGCTTGTACCAAAGACAATATTGGCCACAGGGCACTTATTTTTTTTACATTTCTTTCACTATAATTCTGCTACAAGAGAACTTACTAACCTGTTGGATCCTCTCTAAGGCAATGTAGGCACATGATATTTAAGCCCTGTATACTGAAGAATTAAAATTCAACATTTTATGTGCTGTATGTGCTTATGTGATATATATATATATATATATATATATATATATATATATATATATATATATATATATATATATATATATTTTTAGAACAAAGAACAAAAGCAGCACCAAGTTGTAGTTGTAAGTACGAGAATAAGATAGGGCTAATTTTATTTTAATCTTATAATAACATATTTTTTGTCAGTGATGTCATTTGGTTACCCAAAGTGACTCAGCTAATATATTTAAGCTATCTTCGCCGTAAGAGTAATAACTTTCTCAATTACTGATGTAACACCAGATTGAAGAAGTAGTTAGTTAAGCCCCAACAGGCACGTTTATTGATAAAACAGGATTAGCATGACTAGAGAAGCATGACTAGAGAAGATAACCAGTGGGAAACAGGAGCGTAGAAGCTGTGGTCGCAATTAATATGGAGAATGGAGGTAGGGAAAAGCAGAGGAGACTGTCGGCTGTATCGGGAATATACGCATAGAGAGTCTAGTAAATATGTAAAAAGAATACATAAAACATAAACAAGACCAGACCCTGAGTGACGGTGAAGGTGCTCCTAATTAGGGGAGTGAAACAGAGTAAACATAATCATGGGAAATGAGTGGCAAGTGAATCTAATTAGTGTGAAGTGCCGAAAGGATAGAGTGAGAAAATAGATTTACAGTAACATTTATTCATTCATTTATTAATCTTTTACACCAGTTTAGTCGCTAATTTGAGGTCACGGAGCCTATCCCAGTTATCTCTGAAAGAGCAAAAGGCAGGAGAGGTACACCCTAGACAGGACACTGTGGCAACAGATTTCTCAAAATGTTTTGGAAGATAAATTGAAAGTAAATACACATAGCAAACACAAACATATACAACAGATACAGCAATTCTGTATGTTTTATATCTTTGAGGATTTCTAAAAGTTATCATCCGTAAGATACTAAAATTTAATTTCACAACCACCTGTTGCTGCCTTATAACTTCTTTTACCAAACTATCATTTTACACACACCAACATGCACTGCAAAATATGATAATTGATTATGTACAATACTCATTTTTTGTTTAGTTCAAGTTTTAAATATCTACCTAAAATGTATTAAAAATGAAAAATCCATTTTCCTAATTTCTGCTATCAGTTTTAAGGCACCTTTTGAACTTGCATTTCTAGTTTTCATCATCTTTAAAAGTCTTAACGTAACCAAAGCTTCACAAAAATACTCAGAATACAAAGACACTGGCTCAGTATTAAAACACCCACACAGTGAGTTCACATTATCATCGCATTAAATTTGGCAGCATACTCCTTACTGGTGCTTTGGCACTAAGAGAATGATATTACTTAAGTGTTTTCTACCTTAACTTCTGAAATTTAACAGACGCCCTTATCCACAATGATTTAAGTTTATCTATTTTTTTTATCCAACTGAGCATTTGATGGTTATTGGCCTTGCTTGGGTCCCAGTAGTGGCAGCTTGGTAGTGCTGGGAATTGAGCCTCACAATCTTCCTATTAGAAGTCTAACATCTTAACCACTGAGAAACCACTTCCCTCATTATAGACTCTACCTCTTAAAAGCTGTCCCACGTGGCTTTAATTAACTTAAGAATTTAATACACTATAACGTGGCATACAACTGGGGTTAATATAGATTTCCAGACACAGACTGAGTATACTCTTTGACTTTAATTAACTTCAAATCTATTACATACCTATTAAACACCCACCATTAGATTTGATTTGTTACTGGATAGTTTAAGCTGATCAGCATTTTTTCTACCAGATGAAGGTAACCCCATCTGTTTAGCATTTTATACCTGAATTATTAGTTTAATAGGTTAGTAATAGTTATTATATTCACACTAGTGGCAAATCAATGTGTGAGACTAACCAATAACAGAGCATACATATTTGCTGCTAATAAATTGATCTTTGAAGTTTGAAGATAATTGATCCTGATTTATAGGGTCAGGGTCAAAGACTAAGCTCAGGCTGTTTTTGAAAAAAACATACCAGCCACTCCACACTATAAACTGGATTTATCTTAATTTCCAAACTTTCTTAGAGGTTAAGGATTGAAAAAGGTTTGAACTACATAATTTCTTAGGAAAATAAACACTTAGCACTGCAGCACTGACACAACTCCGGTGATCTTAAATCTTCCCCAAATTGAATCTCAAAAATGCATATAATCTCATTCGCATGTGTTAGGGGCGAGTAAAAGCCTTTGTAACCCCTACTGGCCACTACGAGTACTGAGTTAAGCTGTATAGTCTGGGTAATGACCCCTCTGTACTCTTCAGGAATGATGAACCCGGCAGAGCAGAATTACAAAGTCGACAATTGAAAGCTCCTGGCTATCAAACTCACCCTGAAAGAGTGGTGACAGACTGAGAACTTGAACCCATCCTGTCTCCCAGGTTACTCGTCTCTTCCATTAAGTGGTCCCAGGACGAAGAAAACCCCTTCAAACACACTTGTACCCATATTACAACGCTACAGGCTCAATCACTCCTTGGACACTTCCCAGGGCTCTTGTCGCTGTGGGACCAATCAAACCCTATGCTGCTACGGAATCAGTTTTGGTGGTCAGGAATGGCTTAGGATGTCAAACAGTACGCAAGAGGATGCCAGGAGTGTTGTATATCCAGTCACCATGCCATCTTCCTTGTGTATAGCTGCTTCCTCTGCCCACTCCTCAGCATCCCTGGTCACACCTGGAAGTGCCTACCTGAGGACATTTTCTCATTCAGGGGTCTCTAGTGTTCTTTTCGCTCCTAGGTGTGACCATCTTTGGTTACCACCCTCAATTCAACAGCCCTTCCAAAAGGAAGGTCTGGGAGATAGGCTGTTAACTCCGTATCTTCTGCCACTGCCTTTTATGTTACACCCTTCTGGTTCATACAGACCTGAACGCCTGCTCATCCAGAATACCCAGTTCCACCTGGCAGAGGTGATTCACCACAATGTCAGGGTTTTAGCCCTCAGGAGCGGGCTGTGGAGAGAAAAGTTCTGTCTGGGTCACACCAAACTCCTCCACAAGCCTAATCTCCAGGTCCCTCCATCACTTTCCAAGCGCCAGTGTTTGTTTCTCCTGCACTCCTACTTCCCTGCTATCCAGTAACCGGCATAAGTCTGCTTTTTTTGGACTCAGTACGATTTGAATTGGTTGTCAATAAACACTCTTGTCTGGGTTTCACTAACTACTGTTTTTAGTCTGCTTACATTTTACAAGTCTGGTTACATGTTGGTTATCTAAAACTAACTAATTATAGAAGTGATGCAAGATGATGCAAAACTTAACATAACAGCCAAAAATACAATACTACCAGTGGCAAAATTTAACAAAATACCAAAAAAAAATCTGTTTATTTACTTTAGCCTCCATCATCTAATTTGAAGCCGAGTCACAGGTTGTATAGAATTAAACCTAAATTTTATTGGGATCAAACACAGCTTAAAACTAAAACATAACTTGGATGTGGCTGTTAATGGACTGGAAGTAAAACCCACAGACGCACCATTCACAACTGAGGACTCTTGGTTCATACTGAAAACATTTACTACAAAAAAACCCAAACACCCAAAGTATAAAGTTTCACACAAAGTAAGCAATAATTGTAAATAAAAATTTAACTTAAAATCTATATACGTCTATGGAACTATATTCATCTTTGTAACTTAATTATTATGAAACCAATTCTGAGCTCTATTTTTTCCTTCAGATTAATATCTGATTTACTGACTGCTTCATTGAACAGGCTTTGGAATTTAAACCAGACATGACGTTGACATTATTGTTCGCTTTGGCCTGGACTTCAAAAAGCTCCTGTAGGTGCAGCCATGATTGTTCTGGTGTGGTAAAATTACCCACTGAAAGCAAAGTTTTCTATGTAATTTGATGGAATTGGTTTGGAGAATTTACAACCCAATCACTGGAGTCAAAAGATGTGGAAAAACAAAAGGACACTCTGATATGCCTAAGCCTTTCTAGTCTTTTTAAATAAATTATAATTAAAAAAAATATTTGTAGCTATTTTTTTACTTTCAGCTGCTAATGTGCAAAGAGGGTCCAGTTTCACCTTTATAGGGTTGCATTCAACAGCTAATTAAGCGATGCTTCAGCCAATGCTTAATTATCAAGCAAGGAACAACACAGGGGTCATGAACCGCCAAATACTTTAGACCCTTTAAAACTTGCCCACTGAGCTAATTAACACTTCATTATTTTCTACACTAACAGACCCTTGACTAATCCCATTCACACTTCATTAAATGAGTTTTCAGATAATGGCAGAAGTTAAGTGACTCCATGACTTTCCACTGCACACTTAACATCTCCGTTTGTACTTCTAAGGGTTTACTGCCCTACTCTCTTCCTTATGATAAAAGAAAAAGATTAAGGTTTAGGGGCTGATAAAAATAAACCTGCAGAGAGTCACAGAAAGAAAAAAGTCTGCATTGTGCCTATAAAAAAGAAAGGCTTTCTGACAGTAACACAGCAGGAGTTTAAACAGTAACACAGCAGTGTTCTAATTACACCTAGACATGGAACTGCTCCAAACCACCCAAATCAGCTAAATCAAATACATAAGCTGTCTGGGTTCACACCGAGGACATTAATCACAACACAGACTTAACTATCACATAATTATACAGTAGAAACAGAACTATATAATGCCACAAGTCAATATTTTAGTAGTTCCTTATAAATTAGAGTAATGTTTTAAATAATTCATATTTATATCTACTCGGTGGTGCGTTTGACCATGTTGATCATGACATACTTTTAGAGAGACTAGGAAACTCGAGGTGATTACAGGTCAAACTCAGGTCAGGAATCTTGGTGTGATCTGAGTTTCTGTAGTCATGTCAAAACAAGAACACTGCTAGAATTAAGGGTTTTGTTTCCAGTCAGGACCTGGAAACTCTTATTCATGCCTTTATCAGCTGTAGAGTGGACTATTGTTATACACTCCTGAACGGCCTGCGACAAAAACATACAGCTCATACAGAACGTTGTTACCAGGATTCTGACTAGAACCAGAAAATCTAAACATATCACGCCAGTCCTCAGGACCTCCACAATGGCTGCTAGTTACGTATAGGATTGTTACTCGTCTATAAATCACTCAATGGTCTGGAACATAAATACATTTTAGATATGCTCACTGAATATATAAACCACTTATATCAGTGTCCAAACTCGGTCCTGGAGGGCTGGTGTCCTGCAGAGTTTAACTCCAACACTAATCAAACACAGCTGAACCAACTAATCAAGATCTTGCTAGGTATACTTAAAACTTAGAGGTAGGTATGTGGAGCCGAGTTGAAGCTAAACTCTGCAGGACACCAGCACTTCAGGACCAAATTTGGACACCCCTGACTTATATCATTGGGATCAGGTCAGCCAGACATACCAAGGGTTCACTCTAATAGCTATTATGCAGGCTGCAGTTGGGACCAAGAGATCAGATGTGTTAAATCAGACTTAAAACTATTTAGTTTTGCATTTACTAAATGAGCACTATGCTACATCCCAACTGATTATAATCGTTTTATATTTCAAATTGTTTTCATTCATTCTAAATCAATTATTGTTTTTATTTAAATTTCTTTCTTCAACCAAAAAGCATTACATCACAGACTCAAGAATAGGTTTGTCATGATAGACCTTAAAGATGTATCATTCCATATATCCATCCTTCCCCAGCATAAAAGTTTCTGAGGTTTGCTTTCGGAGGCCAAGTATTCTGATAGCGAGTTCTTCCTATTGTCACTCGCACATTCATGAAATGTATGGATGCTGCGCTGGCTCCTTTGCTACTCCAGGGCATCTGCAAACTACATAGATGACTGGCTAATCCTGGCAGAGTGACACTAGCAGGCAGTTTGACATGAAGATGTTCTTCTCCCATATATCCTGAGGCTGGGGCTCAGAGTCAACATCAAAAACGTTTGCTCTCTCCAGCTCAGACCGTTACCTACTTAGGGGCTGTCTGGGACTCGGATTGAAACGGTGCCTGCAATTCAAACAGGGGCAGTCATTCACTGTCAGGCTGTTTCAGAGGCTATTGGGCTTCATAGCAGCAGTGTCTATCATGTTAAGGGGCAATCCACTCTGTAAAATCAAGGTTTGGCAGCAATGCCTTCAAACCTTAAATATATGGAGGGACACTTGGTCCTTTTTGCAAGGTATGAAACTGGGGGCAGTCTGTCTACCTGGCATACATTTGTCCCATTTTACAACCTGGATCTAGCCACAACCCTTGGATCCAGGGTTCTTGCTTCACACAGTCCCCATGCATAACATTGGGACAGTGACTGTAGCCACATACAAATAGGCTTCAAGTTTCATCATTAAACAAAGCAGCAAAATAGATAAAGAGCAACACAGAAAAATAGATTTTAAACGTCAAATTTCAGATCCATGTGAAAGAGGTGGGTCTTTAATCGTCTTTTGGAAACCGCCTGTTCCTTTTTGACAATAATGGGTATTTCATTTGACCATGTTAAGGTCTGATTTTAATGCCAGACCAAATTGATTAGTCATTGTTATATAACTTAGACTAGCTTGTTAGTTAGATTTCTATTTGTTGCTGTCTTTGTTTTTTGGGGTTTTTTTTAAGGGGGGGGTGTTGCTTTAGTATTAATTCCAATTGGGCTATAAAATGTTGGAAAAGTAAGTTACTTTGTTCTTACTTTTCCAAGTTCATCATTTGCTAACTCAGATGTTCAGCCAAGTTATGTTATTTTCACCCCAGACCACCAGAGGGCACCCTCTATCCATATAAAAAAAATATTTTTCTGGTATTTTCTCACTTGATTAGGCCCACCTGGTTTCTATTGTCTTATTGCTCAGTCTATTTAAATTCTAAGTTTACCTTCAGTCACTAGCTGGAGGATTGTAGCAAACTTTTTCTACGTTTGTGATTCCCATTTAAAGTAGCGTTTGTGTTTAGGTTGAAGATTTTTTCACCTTGTCTAGCACATGTGATATAGTTGTGGGGTTAACAGTGTACCAGGATATATGCGGTGTGGCTGTGCTGTGTTCCAACTGGTGTTAATATTCCAAAAATGAGTTGACAGTTCATGTTTTAGTACATTTTCATAAATGTATGTGTAAGAAAAAAAGTATTTTAATGGCCTCATTAAAAAAGAGAAAATCTGGAGCACATTGGCTTCTTTTTCTTTCAACTATAAACAGGTGTTACTTGCAAAAGAAGGGAAAGCAGAAACTTCTATAGATATCACGGTTTAACTATATTCTTAACCTGATATTAATTTAGCTTAAAATTCGGGTGAGGGAAAAAAAAAGATTCTTAATGAAAATGCCTGCAAGCTGTACACATGTGCGAGTGAGGTTGATTGCAGTTCACAGCTTCTATAAAGTCTCTGAGTTCACGCAATGCTAAATTTGAATACTTGCCCAACTGTCTTCTAATTGTATTCTTGGGGTTCATTTATAACATTTAAGTTGTAAGCAATATACAGTACAAACATACTTTCTTTTGAAGAGTGGTTGAGTGGTGGGTAAGGTGTTGGACTGCAAACTGGAAGATTGAAGTTCAATTCCCAGCAACACCAATTTACCACTGTTGGGCCCCTGAGCAAGGTCCTTAACCCCCAATTGCTCAAATGTATAAAAGAGATGAATGTAAGTCACTCTGGAAAAGGGCATCTACCAAATGTCAAATATAAATACACGTTCTTATATACAGTAGCTGAAAGGGAACTTTAGAGGGGGCAGAATATTTTTCTCTTAAATCTCATCACTTATCTGACTAACTTAACTACTGCAAACTGCAGGGGTCCAGAGGAAGACCATGAATATGTGACACATTTATACAGGAAGCTATATCATCACTGTTTTACTGCATCCGCACATGCAGGACCTGTGTGTGTGTGTGTGTGTGTGTGTGTGTGTGAGTGAGACATTTAGCAACAAATGGCCTATAAATACAACAGGACAAAACTTTACTAAAAGACGATGACATAATGTCAAATGTCTTTATCATTTTTTTGATCATGAATTTAGTGTTTTTCGAGAAGTTATTTGTCATTATAGCAAATGGAGATTGTCAAAGAGGTGAAAAAACCTGTGTGTGTGTGTGTGTGTGTGTGTGTGTGTAAGAATATGGTTCTAACGAGTGCAGCAGACAAGGCACAGTACCGACACACAGCCTGTCAGCAGATGCTTGGCTGTTTATATTGTGCAAGCAGCAGTGTGTCTCTTCTTAAACTGATAACACCAGGCCTGCTGTAGCCACTAGTCCCGCAGCCTAGAGAGACTAGAGACACCAGAGTGTCTGGTTTACAGTTAGAACAAGAGATTTGTACACACACACACACACACAAACACACTATACTGATATTCTGCAGAAAAGTAGCAAAGCTGATCCAGCTAATGTAAAAGAACAGCCAGAGGAACCACAGATATAGAAGTAAATCCCAAGCTGATAAAACAAAGAACAAAAGCGGCTTTTAATACACAACTAGGTGTGTTCTAGCTGTACAGTGGTTGCAACACACACACTGTCTCACACACACACACAAACACACACACACCTATGTATAAAAGATGTTAAGCACACACCATAGTTTTAAACCACACAGCAAAACCAGACGATATAATTTGGACAAGGTTTTAAAAGTAAACATACATCTTTGCGTTATAACTACACAGATACAGAAAATATATTTTAATAGCCTATTATTAGTAAAATAAAGGTACTCGGATATGCAGAAATATACAATTACACAACTACTGTACATAAAATGTCAATTTCCCATATGTCCATTATTGTCTCCGTCACACAATTACCCTAGAAAAGATGAAGCAAATACTGATGATGATGATGATGATGATGATGTCCTTCACAATAGGGATCAGTTGCAATAAAACAAAACAGACTCAGCAGCTCCAGGGTCTTTAGTTCAATACATAGCTTCGGTTACATTCTGTGTGGTTTTTTCTTTTTATCATTCTTTCTTTTATGTGTTTGCTGAATTCTTCCGGCTCCTCCCGCCTCTCAGAAATTGCCTCAATGTGTTAATGGGTGTTTCCTGCAATGGCCTGGTGTTCCATCCATTTTTCCACCTTGTGTAACTGTGATCAGCCCTGGATTGACATTAACTCTGTTTAAATCTAAGCTGTTGCATCATCCAGAGGAGAAAAAAAAACAGCAGGATGGATATTAAAGTCATCAGGGGAAAATGATGTAAACACCTGCGTTTTTATCACAACGACTGTTCAGCACTAACTCGGATAAGGATGTAGATTGAGTATATTTTGGTGTTGATTTACTTTACAAATGATAAAGCCAGTGTTAATAAAAACTTACTAAAGTACATTTCCGAAATAAAACCTTTTGTTTGTATGTATTTGTATCTCAGTTTTTTTGGCAAAGAGACTCAAGAATTTTTAATGTAATAGTGAATTTTACCTTGTTGCGCTAAAAGCACATCAAGGCTGCCATCTAGTGCTTAAATATGATATGCAACATTGTGGATTTAAAATGATGCACTTGTCAGAACTGATTTATACCAAAACAATTCAGGGGTTTAATAATATTTTAAATACTTTCAGCTAAAATAAAAAAAACGCTATAGTGGAAGAAAATAATACGCAAAAATATGTATGGGAAGTATAGGGGTCATTTAACATTCTTTAAGATGTGTGCTGTTATAATGCAGTGGTTAGGGTGTTGGACTGCTTATTGGAGGATAGGGGTTTGGTTTCCTGCACCACCAAGTTGCCACTCTTGGGCCCCTGAGCAAGGCCCTTAAGCACTAATTTCTCAGTTGTATAAATAAAGTAAAAATAAATGTAAGTCGCTCTAGTTAAGGGCTTCTGCCGTGAATGTATATAATAAAGAATTCTTACACTGCTTTCAAAATGTATTAAAATTTCATATATTTGATTTGATTATTAAAAAGTTTATTTTTTGAACATTTTTTCTGTAATGGTTAAGAGATCATATGAATAAAACAGGATATTTGTATATTGTACATTGTATTGTAAGTTGGTTTATTGTAAGGTACTGAGCCCAGCAATACTCACATCTAGAAAAAAAACCTGCAAGATAAAAAAAACGTATTATTTTATTCATTCCTGCCCTGAACACTTAATTTTACTTTTAAGATAATTTTTCGCTTTCTCTCTTTGTCTCACGGTGTTCTCTTCATTTTTGTTCAGTTCAGCACATCATAGATCGAATCACCAAAAGTTTTCTTTTACGAGTTGCGAAAAATGTAATTATACAAGACATCACAGTATGTACACTTAACGCCCAAAGGCGAGAGTATGAACCGTTCCACATGTTGCCCTGTTAATGATTCTATGCGATTTGTTAAAAATCCTGTTGTAGCTAAACTCAAGAGACGGCCCTTATTTTTAATGCACTGGAAAGGCAAAACTTTAATTAGTAAGAATGAGAAAGGAGTAAATAAAATATAGTCAAGTAAGATTATGTGACAGGGTTCAGCTCTCGACGGCCCGACCCAATTTGGCCCCTGAGCAAGACTCTTAACCCCCAATTGCTCAGTTGTATAAAACTAATAAATAAATGTAAGTCATTCTGGTCTGCTAAATGCTGTGAATATAAATGTTGAGATGGGTTTTTTTTACAAGGAAACAGTAGCTTGGGAGGACATTGTAAAATTCTTGATTCGTTTATTATGAAAACAGAGAAAAAAAACTTTATTCGTAGTATTTAATTTATTCTCGAATCTTTGGGAAAAATGAATTAATATGAGGACAACTTCTGTTCGCTTTTAGGGAGTGCCAGAGCGAATCATCTGTCTCCACCTAACTCTATTCTCTACATCCTCTTCACTCACACCCACACCCACTAACATCATGTCCTTGTTTATCGCATCCATATACCTCCTCTTTGGTCTTCCTCTTTGCCTTCTGTCTGGTAGCTTCATTTCTAACATCCTCCTACCAATATATTCACTATCCCTCCTCTGTAGATATCCAAGGTGACAACAGATCCTAACTGGTTAATGTAAAAGTCTTTATTCTATAGTTTTTTGGGGTAGGAGGAAGGGCATTACTATCTCCGCAGTCGATCACAGTGACATTAATTAATTGTAAGCTCAAAGTGTGCTATACTACCCTTTCATGCCGCATACACAGGGTAACACCAATCCTGAGTCTGGCTTCTTTTCCTTACCCCTGGGAACAAAATGGGAAAATAAAAAAAATTAGG
Source organism: Bagarius yarrelli (assembly GCA_005784505.1). Taxonomy (NCBI): domain Eukaryota; kingdom Metazoa; phylum Chordata; class Actinopteri; order Siluriformes; family Sisoridae; genus Bagarius; species Bagarius yarrelli. The sequence continues at coordinate 4,580,001 of VCAZ01000011.1, forward strand.
TAAGAAATTAAATATGGCTGACCAACGAGACAGCGGAGCTCTGAACTTTGTAATTACAACTTTTAATGAAAAGAGCTGTTCACTGAGAATGTGAAGTCAGCAACTTCTCTCTCGTACTCGTTCTCTTGTAAGAATAATATATTCATTAAAACAGGAAATCAGGTTTTTTTAGGAGCAGCTTTCTGTATTAGGAGGGACAGATAAATTAGCCTAATAGTGCTGCCTACACTATTCCGACTAGAACTCTGATACTCAGCATGCTGACTAGCACTAAACTAGAGCTGGACTGCTTTTATTTCGCTAACAAGCTATTAAATGATAAACAAGTCATTAAATCGTCAGGCTTTCAGTGTTTTCTGTGTACATTAAAATTGTTTTAAAATCTTCTTTGCAGTGCAAATTAATGATTGATACTGTTATAAATTAAACTTTACAGAAAAATAAGAATTCGGTGTTGGTATAATTACTATTATAACATTATTCTAGTTTAGACTCTACAACTCACTATTTATAGCTTAAGCGGCATTTTGACATAAGCCATACATTACAAAGAAAAGCGTATTTTTTTATTACTGACTCCTTATAATGTTTTATCTATTTTATATATATATATACATACATATATATATATATATATATATATATATATATATATATATATATATATATATATATATATATATATATATAATATATCCATATAAGATATATTCTTATATGGATATATTCTATATGGATATATATATATATATATATATTATATATATATATATATATATATATATATATATATATATATTATCCATATAAGAATATATCCATATAAGAATATATTCTTATATGGATATAAGAATATTATTCTTAATATATATATATTTATAAGAATATAATTAAAAGGTTGCATGTTGCTTCCTTAAAACATCTACTACTTACACAAACATTGATCACACTTCAAAAAGACACCCTAATAATATAAGAATCAGATTAATTAATTCTTCATCTGGGTCTTTAGTCTATCATTAGCTCACCTCACCTGCCTACTTCCTGCCAAGTATTCAGGTTTCATCACGTGACTTCATATATATCATATGTTTAATATATGCAGTCTGATCTGAGAGAACATTTCAAAAATGATTATTACTAAATACTAAACATATTAAATGTATTATGTTATCATTAGGGACATCACGGTGGCTTAGTGGTTAGTACTGTTGCCTCACAGCAAGAAGGCTCGGGTTCGATTCCCGGGCAGAGGTGTTTCTGTGAAGAGTTTGCATGTTATCCCTGTGCTTGCGTGGGTTTACTCCGAGTACTCCGGTCTAAAAACATGCATGTTAGGATGTATGTGGTGATTTAAATTGCCCCTAGGAGTGAGTTTGAGTGTGTGTGGCCCTGTGATGGACTGGCGACCTGTCCGAGACGGCTAGGATAGACTCCAGCAGATCCCTGTGACCCCGAATTAAGGAATAAACAAGTATAGAAGATATATGAATGAATAAATATTAGTTTTATTGACTGTAGGAAACAGATCCAGGAAGTGGTCACATGATCGAACGTACGTTTCTGTTTTTGGTTCCTACTGCGTGGTTTAGGTTTGAAATAAGCGAAGTCTCTGCGACAACTTCTTATTTGCGACTTACTTAAAATCAACCAATTGTTCATGAATGACGCATTACTATTATCTATGTGCATTTCTTCAGTGTCCTACCAGGAAATAGCACAATGTCTAAGGGTGAGCAAGATAATATAGTGTCTTAATGCATCCTTACGAAGTCATGCCTTTCTGAATTTTGGCTCCTTCTGTGTCTGATGTTATAATGACAAAATGACTGCATGTAATGACACCCATTCATGCCGTCTCTGTGTCCCTATTAACAATTTAAGCTTAGCTAATCATTAATCAGGCCAGCTGATTATTAAGTCTAATATTTATAAGGAAGAAGAAGAATATTCATATTTCAAATGTGACTCGCTCTCATCTCTCTGATTGTATTTTAATTATTCATGCTCGTACATGTATGTGACAGGCCGAATTCTATCAGTGATAACATTCTTACTGAATGTTCCTCTCCCAAACTTTAAAAGAACTTGGTCAGTATTTAAAGGTGCAGTGAAAACTGCTTAATGTACACCAATTAATGTCGAAATAGCTGGCAACAAAAGTAAGTACACCCTAAGTGAACATGTCAAAACTGTGTCCGAATTGTCATAGAATTTCTCACGGCTGCGCATGTTATTGCTGGGATCCTCTTTCACTCCTCTATAATGATATCATAGAGTTGCTGGATGTTAGACACATGGAGACATACTTGGCCACTTCATCAGCTTCACCTATCTCAGCAAGGCAGTTGTCATGTTGGAAAACTGTCGTTTGGCCCATTTGTTTAAGGAAGGACATCATGTTCTGTTTCAGAATGTCACAGTACACGCTGGAATCCATGGTTTCCTCAGTGAATCGCAGCCCCCCTGTACCAGCAGCACTCATGCAGCCCCAGACAATGATGCTATCACCACCATGCTTAACTGTAGACAAGAGACAGTTGTCTTGGTACTTATTACCAGGGCTTCGCCACACATGCTGGACACCATCTGACCCAAACAACTTCTTTGATTGACCCTTGCAAGGCCTGGGTGGAACCTGTCTAGGAGAACTCTGTGACCCTGGCCACTATACTGTAACTCAGTTTCAGGGTTTTAACGATCTTTGTAGAGAGAGCCATGTTGATCATCCAGTATGAGTGAATTGTACTCAAAGCACCAAATTATAAATTCTCTAATATAAGATATACAAATCTGGACAAGACAATGGACAAGACTTTTTGACAAATGTCTTTTAAATGAGACTTGAAGAATTTGTTAAAGCTAGGGCCAATGCTTTACGTGTATAATGTTATTTGCCATTGGCATTATTCTTATTATAATACTCAACCTTGGAGTTGAGAATATACCTTCTAAAATGATTGAAAGTACACATTGGAGTACATATTGCAGAGTGTGACATTTTACTAAAAGAGGTTAATCTGGCCAATTAGAACCAGACATTTAATAGCTTTGGGGTATAAATTACTTAGCAGTTATGAGCAATTTGTAAGTACATAACAAGAGAAAACATAAATTTTGAAAGTCAGCAAAAGTATATGTGAAAATATCATGCTTTCATCCTAGCATAGCAAATTGGGCAAAAAACAAACAAGAGTAAGGAGAAAAAAGCCAGAAAAACAAAAAGAGGATTTTGGGGGTAATTGGAAGTTTAGAGTGCTTCTGTCAGGCCTGTAAGTGTCGGCCACACACACTGTAGGGCTGCACAGAGAACCGGAGCATGGGAACCGTTGCTGTGTGTGTGTATAGCTTCTCAGAGAAGCCCACCTTTACAGGCCAGTATCACTTCAGCACACAATGTTCCTGGCCTCTTAGAGAGCCTCTCTCCTCCTGCCTGTCTTTAAATCCCACCACACAGTCAGCACAAACGCCGACGGCCACGAATACCAATGTCCAGATTAGAGAATGAGGGTCCTCACGCAAAGTAAAGGGATTCATTCAGCCGCACTTTAAAAACACATTTAAAAGACCTGTGACAAACTTTCCCAACTACTTGTTGAATGTTGCCTCTGTTAAGATTGGGAAGAATGTTTTTTTCTGTAGGTTTTTTTTTAAATTTGTTTTATTTTACTGGGTGAATGATCCATTCTTGCTTGCTTTTAAAAACATTGTGGGACCCCAGGATTTTTATTTCATGAGCTGCAACTTTCTCAGAGTTTTGAATAGACAACGTGAATAAGATTAGAACAGCTCTTACGTAACAGCTAAAGTTTTCAAAAATACATTTTTTCAGCCAGGCAAAGCTGATATGCTCAACATCCATCCATCTATCCATTTATCCATCCATCCTTCCATCCATCCATCTATTTTCTATATCCGCTTATTCCTAATCAGGGTCACAGGGATCTGCTGGAGTCTATCCCAGCTGTCATTGGGTGAAAGGTAGGGGTTACACCCTGAACAGGTCACCAGTCCATCACATGGCCTCATACAGACAAACAACCACACACACTCACTCCTACGGGCAATTTAGAATGATCAATTAATGTATCATACATGTTTTTGGACTGTGGGAAGAAAACCCACAAGTACACTCAAACTCCACAGGCAGGCCTCATAGGCAAGCTTGATATCAGCTAATTGGGAGAAAAGGAACTCAACCCCTATCAGCTGATCGCGTCTAAGCACTCAATTGTCTTTCTGGGGTGGCACAGCCCATGATTGGCCTCCCTTGACGCTGACCTTGGACTTGAACTGTATCTTTAGACCATATTTGTAACAGAAATATTTTAACTGATTAGGAATTAATTAATTGTAACTTATTTAGCTAATTTATATGCTGGCACTGAATGCTAAATGCCACAAATGTAAAGATAAATATCAGCCTACAATAAATCAGTGTGAAATATCGCCAGATTGTGATGCCTACGGCCAGGATACATTGTGAGCTTCTGCTACTTACTTAATATTTTCATATCCACCTGCAATTATAATGCGTTTAACCTATGACCTTTCGCTCGCATTAGCGCCGTTTAACAAGGCACTTCACTTTAGAAAGTGGTTTATTTTATTCAAAGTGATGAAAACAAAATCAATAACAACAGAAATGTTTAAAAACAACTAGTTTAAAAACTGTCTTTTATTAGTTTGAGGTCATTTATGATACACATTTAACATGCAAAAAAAAAACCCCATCAAATATATTTTATGCTAATTCACTGTAGTAGTGCAGGTACAGGAAAAGCACTTAAAATGATAAGCTGCCTCGTAAAGATACGCTTCATTGTCACACCATAAGCTTGGTTTAATGACTTTTTTCATTGCAGTGTGTAGTCGACTTTAGCAGTGTGTGTATGGAGACACATCCCAGGTCATCATTGTGAGCCACTACAGCACAGGTGCTCCGTCTGTCGCTCGGTGCGTTTGAACAGAGATGAAAAAGACACATCAATCCTGCTTTGCTCTTCAACTTTTTTTTTTCTATTAAACAAAGCATGTACACTTGAGCACTGTGAAACGAAATAAAGTGAAGAAAAATAGAGCTACGTTTTGTGTGTGTGATGCAACACTGATCCTGGATTGATTCCCTAGTCGTTTTTTAACCAGAATATTTTTTCCTGGACTTTATAAATCCGTATTTTTACACAGGCACGATTGTTTTTCAATTCATCTTCAACAGATGCTATGATGAACGATGGTAATGTGATGTCTACAGTCTGTCATGTGATGTCCTCTTGGTTGGACACAAGGTGTGGTGGAAAATGGTTCCTAGAAAACGATGCATTTGCTGTTTTCTGATTACAAACAAGCTCTTGAGCTGTGATCTGAGAGCGATTGCAATTCAATTTTATCACTATGTTGCTGTAGTACTACAGTGAAATGCAATCACTATCAGATTACAGCTCTTACAGTCAGAAGCATGTCCGTGCAATAAAAAAAAGAATATATTTACAGCATTTAGCAGACGCCCTCATCCAGAGCGACATACATGGAAAAGCTCAATACTGGAACATTAGTTCACAAATCAAAGTGTTACAACCCACAAAAAGAACATTATGGGGGGTTCGTTCCAACCTCTTGGTGCCAGTATAGAGAAAACGCTAGAGGCAGACCTACCTTCCGTCCTGCAGGATGGTGGGACCAGTTAAACACATGTGTGTATGAGGGAGTGGTAGGGGGCCTCCTGTTTTTGGCTTTGTAGGCAGGCATCAGTGCTTTAAATCTGATTCATGCAGCTACTGGGAGCCAGTGGAGGGAGTGCAGCAGTGGTAAGTGCATTCTTGATCATCTGCAGAGGACGAATGAGGTAGAGACCTGAAGGAGCGAGTTGCAGTAGTCTTCTTTAGAAAGAGTGCACAAGCAACTGAGTGGCCTGAGTAGATAAGGATGGTCGAATCCTATTGATGTTATGGAAGAAAAACCTGCAGGATTATGTCAAGTTAGCAACATTTGAGGAAAAGGATAACTGATTGTCTAAATAACAGGGACAATCACTGTTTAATTTGTTTATAAAAATTTACTGGACAGTTTAATTGTTGTAACATCAATGAAGTGAGGGTTTTCAGTGTGGCATTTTGGACTCAAGAGACAAATTATAGGAAATGTATTTAATTACCTATAAGTGCTTTTTTGGGTGCGCAGATTCTTTTCTTACAGTCTCTGTGTCTTCACTAACAAACATTTCTGTGAATGTTTCTGGTAAATTGGGAATTAAAAAAAAGAAAGTTAGAATAAAATGTATATTTTTATCTTGAGTCTTGAGGCAGAGTGCCAAGAAACGTTCTAAGACTGTAGTAGTCACAACTGCTTCCTTACATACAATATTTCATTGTATTAATCTCAACGCATCAAGACACAACAAATGTGCTATGAATTAACAGACTACACAATGCATACCTCTTCCTCTCCACTCCCTCCTCACCAGCATGCCATCTATTTAAATAATATGTAAATAGGTCTGTTTGTTTAGAAATGTGAGCAGGAACAGCCTGTAATTGCCTGGGATTTATAGACCATTGACTTAATGAGACTGCACATTAGAAGCCATGTGACGTTTGGGGTAAGTGTTGGATACCAGAAAGCTGCTCATTAGTATGGTGCGCTTTTAGATCCAGTGTGACAGGGTCATGTCTTAAAACCACGTTAAGTTCACCCAGAAGGAAAATCTTAAAGCATCACTCTCATTGTGGTAAAGAAAAACACCATTTTTAGTTTTTTCACTAAAAAAACAAGCATCTACCATAAAAAGGGGCAGTGGTGGCTCAAATGGTTAAGGTGCTGAGTTGCTGATCTGAAGACCAGAAACACCTGGGTTTAAGCCCCACCACCGGCAAGCCAACCACTGTTGGGTCCTTGAGCAAGACCCTTAACACTTTCTGCTCCAGGGGCGCTGTATCATAGCTGACCCTGCACTCTGACCCCAACTTACTAAGATGGGATATGCGAAAAACACTGCATTTCATTGGCTCTGTACACGTACCTTGCACAATGACAATAAAGTTGAATATTTATTTATTTCAGCACAAATAACTATAAATTGACATTCATGGCATTTGGCAAACACCCTTATTCAGAGCATCTTCCATTTATCTCATTTATACAGCTAAGCAAATGGGGGATAAGGGCCTTGCTCAGGGGCTCAGCAGGGGTAACTTGGTGGTTAAGGGAATTGAACTCTGATTCTCCAATTAGCAGTCCACTACTTTAACCACTGTGCTAGCACTTTATTATTGTCAAATGGGCAGAAATTATTAATCCGATCAAATAATATACCGTCTTTTTCACCTGCAAACTTTGGAATTTAGTTTCATGACTGTTTAATTCACTGGTACACGGTGTCTGCTTCTTCTGAATACGCCTCATCTGATCTCTAGTAAAACATGAATCAGCTTGCAGGAGCGAAGTGATGATGATAATATGATTTTGATTGTAATGAAATAACAGAACGAAAGCACGCTTTCAGCTCCAGAAACACTGTCACAAGGCCTTGACTAACAGATCAGAGATGGAAAGTGGAAACGGAGCTAAAGCAATACAGAATATTGTCTGGATCACATAACAGCCCGAGTTAATTTCGATCATCACAGCATGTCCGAGCAGGACGTCTCAATATGTGCTGGGATTCAGCATGCTATGGGGTTAGATGTAAAAATGATCTCACTGATTCAATCTGACATTGTTGTTAATGCGCTTTTGATGACAAGTGGCCCGGACCAAACCTTATCAAAACACACTCTCTCTTGCGTTTCTCTTTTTATATTCTTTCTTTCTTCCCTAGAAATAAAGACCCAGCTGCAAAATCGGGGGGAAAAGCAACGATACTTTGACTTGCTAATTCGGTGGCACTGCATCAGTCACAAACAGCTTCATTATGAATTCTCACTGACCCTGTTTTCTTCGTGTTTGCACATTAGGCTTGACCTGGCCAGCCCCACTGATTTAAAGTGGACACTGATTCAAATCAAATGCTAATTAAAACTGGGCTAATTAAAGCCAAACCTATGATATGCTAAGCAGGAACGATCTGAAGATGGAAATGAATGAACAATTACTAGCTCTAAATGAACTTCCTGAAATAGTGTTTTGTTTCAATTGAAGGGTCATGTTGAGATGCTAATATTTGAGATATCCATTGTGAGAACCGTGTCCAGTCGAGTGTCTTATCATACCTGTATAAGCTGATGTTTCAGGTAAAAACACTGTTCGAAAGAATGCAGCAGGTGTGGTGTTCTCAAACCATCCTCAATAGGCACTATTGTTATAAAATTAGCATTACAAGGTGCTGTTACAATGTGGTTTTTTTTGTTTCTGCAGATCTGTATGAGACAAACAAAAGCAAATCTGTTCCGAGGTTTTTATATTCAGTGCTTTGGTCATTGAATTAAATCTATAGTGAAACCTTTTTGATAGAAGAAATAGATATCAGTCTAATACAATTTAGAATAAAAAAAATTAGATTATTTGTCTGTGTTTTTAATGAAAAATAAATGGACTGTTGTTTGTAGCAGAACGCCACACTCGGACGATTGTTAATAAATTGTTGACTTGCATCCTTGCATCTCTGCTGTATTTGAAAACAATTTTCAACTAAGGAATAAAACTTAATAAATGGGGCTGTTTTTAGAAAAGAATTCAGACCACATGCAAGTAGAAAATCTACATAACTATAACATTAATCTATTCTCATTTATTACTTTATCCTGGTTAATATTCCAGATTCCTATCTGGGTTATTTGAAGATCCCAACTAGCTGCATGACTGCAAAAAATGAACTAGGTTAACCTTGTATTACTTTATGCCTCAGCCTACACTTGTCATCCTTTATTAGTCAATTTCCACCACTTATTACAATACTGCTTTTTTCTTTGTTTTAGTCCATTACTTCTCTGCCTTGCAAAATGTCTCAGGATACATATGTAACCATGATTCATGGAGGAAACAAGGAAACAAGGTAGGCCCGAAATGGAGGGTGACGATAGCTAGCTTGCTTGTCTTAACCAGGGTAAACTCAGTAACATATACCAGAGTTTTTGAGGTGTTGTGAACCCTCAAATAACGAAACAGAATGAACATTAGCCAACAGACACAGTAACGCTGGACTACAGCTTTTAAATGTTTTAATTTTGAATTGCTCCAGATTTCATCTAAAACAACTGATGTAGATTTTTCTTCTCAGTAATTAAAAATATGTGGCCCATTTGTGGATGTAGCGTAGAGGTTTGGAGTTGTCTTAATGTTACAGCTCTGAAAAAGGGGGAAAGATTAAAGAAATCTACACTCGAAACTGTGATCATTTTTTCAGACAGTTAACAATAAACAACTTTTCAATACAGCAACACTGGCCTTTTCTTTACCGTACAGACATTCAATATTTGTGACATGGCTGTTGAAAATGTACCCTCTTTATCTATTTTCCCTTTCAATCCTCCCAATAAGTAATTAGACATTGAGTAATTTTAGAAGTATATAAAAATCACATCTTGTTCCTTTTAACCAGATACATAGATATAAACTAACACAAATTACAAAAAATTACATGTAAATACTTTCTTTAAGTTTCACAGTTACATTTCTCAATAGTCACATTTTCCCAGCAAATCAAGCAAATAGAACCAAATAAACAAAGTTAAACATTACAAATTCACCCCTAAACATGTACCCTTACGCTATCACGTGGGCCTTATGCCATTAATACTCAAAATAGAGCTAAGAGCTCGCACATCTCTAAACTAATTACATTCTTAAACATGTTAATCAGAAAACAATCAATATTATAATAACATCTGGACACTCTTAAAACATTACTTTTCATCAACTCATGCTATATTAACAAAGAATTAAAATAATAAAAACCTAAAAAGGGGAGAAGATTTAAAAAATTCCCCCTCTCTCTAGTGTTCAACAAGGCATGACTAATAGATTGCACACCTTATTGTACCAAACTAATTGATCACCGATCTGCATTTTTTTAAACAATTTTTTATTTTAAGAAATTCAACATTTCCTGACTATAGAATACTTTTAATATTTTACAATGTATGCACTGTTCAATTTATTTATTAAAATGTATTTATGCAGACATATTTCACTCTATCACATTAACTGGGTTTCTTGTTATAATAAAAATGATATTCATCCTCAATACGCGAAATGTCTCTCTCTCTGTAATCTCATGCCGTGTTATATTGCGTTTTTGTATAGTATTGATGGTTTCTATAATCACGACGTAACAGTGGTGGTATTAAGTGATGTATCAGTCGGGTAAATCCCCACTGAAGTCCCAGGTACCAAACGCACTGCCCGCCACTGAGTACAGTATTATTACTTTATTACATTACACCACTGCTGCGAGTTTTATTAAGCACATTGTTGCTGCTTATAACAACAGTCATGTAGCAGTTTAAACACAGGCAATAAATAATCCAGTTCACTCCATGTCACCATGTCCTTTTTTTAACTTATCTAAATTGGATCAGCAGGGCTTGGTCCTCATGGTCTGATCGATACATGTACTCCTATTCAAATTATAATGCCTGTTGAATGTTCATGAGGCTATACCTCACCTGAATAGAAAGCAGTTTGTTTAAATAATAGAAAAGTAGTCTAAGCAGGTTGTAGATTTTAAATTAAATATCTCATTGTTGCATCTTTCTTGTAATCCGGTGTGTGCAGAAAAGTCAGTTGATGGGATACTGTCAGACTGGATGTGGATGCCATCACTTGTTGGAATTGCTGCAACAGTTGAAAAAACATTAACACATTTTCCATTTAGGAACTCGAGCTGCCTTGCAATGCTTTGGAAATGTCTTTAGGACAGTTTAAAGCAAACCTTTGGCCGTAACTGTCCAAACAGGAAGCATTACATCATGGGCAGGTGACATCATCTACCTAATGCTGTACAAACCGCACTGTGGTAATCTCCTACTGAAGGCGAAAAGACAATTTGTGGTGTTCCAGTGATCTCTACCGTGTCACTTTCAGGTCTAAGGGGATGCTGGTCGGGAGTATTTCCAAAAATAACTTCTTATACAGCAAAGCCCCAAGGAAGAGATCCTGATGCCATCAGAGAAAATCACATCGCAGTATACAGTGCCAGAACCTCCCCAATGTCTCCAGGAAGACAATATACTACCTCTGTCACCAGCTGTGCTTTAAATTTAAATGTACGACACATTAAGAACCCCTTATTGACCCCACAAGTACTAGAGAGCTGAAAAAGTCACCATCAGAAGCAACCCCAAGGGGCTGGGCTCCTCTCTATTGGCCCCTTTCGGGAATCCACTTTAGGGAGCTTGGCGGCTGGCTTAAGAGGCTGGTTTCTCTAGTAGACTTCAGAGCAGCATGGAAGCTTCTGCAGAATGTCTTACAGTGGGTCTGTATACAGTAAAGGTTGGATACAGAATTCAAATCGGGTCTCACCTGGCCAGTTCAACAAGGTGCTTCACTCGAGCTTGGCACATAAGCAGGTTTTAGTTATAGTAGAGGTGAAGACTCCCTCTGTAAAACCCTAACCTATTCAAAGAAGGATAAAGAATTGCGTCCAAACTTAGACCTGCGCCGGTTAAAAGCAGCATCAACTGTAGCACAGCATTTGTACATAAACACCTGCTTTGATAACAAATGCTTTGGTTTTTTGCTTAATTTGTTATTCCGCCACTGACAAATTTAGATGTTCTATCCCCAGTCTTTTATTCTGGCTCACTGAGCTCGTAAACTATTTAATTCGGAATTTTGATTAGTGCACAGATTTACAGAATTTCATTAAAGCCACTGTGTTGTTGAGGATTTCACCAATATGCAGGTAACAAGGCAACAAGGCTTGTTCAGGTGACTGTGCAATCCATTTCTGGCCGTTTGAAGAAAACTGGTTGAAGTCACCGGGGCCAATGTAAAAATTTTAAGATTTTTCTATGTAATTAAGTAGATGTACAATTTAATTAAAAAAAACTGTATTAGAAATCTGAACTTAATTATCAAATTTCAATGCCTAGTTACTTTTCACCCACCCTGCATATTTAATGCATGACCTGTACTATATATTCTCAACACCAGATAAGGTAATATGTTTTCTAAAGTGCTTTAGAAAACAAGCGATATCACATGACACCGACTTACAGTGTCAGTATTCACTGATTATATATCAGGAAATCACAGAAGAAAGAGTACTTCTTTGTTACAGGGGTGATACTTTTCAGTATGTACAGTATGCTTTACATAAGCAGGTACAAAAATTATCATTTTTTAAGGTACACTTTCAACAAGTACCAAAACTAATCAAAGTTCAAACAAAACAAGTACACATTAAAACTAATTTACACAAATATAGTTTACCTCTCAAGAAAAGCAATCACAAGCTCTATTACCTTTCTTTTGATGATGCGGTTTATAATTATATATATATATATATATATCTATATATATATAGCAAAATCCTATCAAGTTTAATAAAGCTCTTATATATCACAATAATATTCAAAATAGGCAAAATGTATCTTTTTTAGAGGTTCACAAGCCTTTTGCAGCTTATTCCATGTCCAGGGTGCATAATATTAAAATGCAATTCTCCCAGTTCTGTATAAACTCAAAAAAGCAAACTATAGAGGGGTTTTGCATTATTCCATGAATCCAGGTAAAATTTAAAAATGCAATTCTCCCCAGTTCTGTATAAACAATGTACATTAAAAAGCAAACTTATAGAGGGGTGTAGTTGGTAACTGCCCACACAAAGACACAGAAGGGTACCGAGATAGGCTGGAAAATTACCTAACAGGTTACCTAACCTAAGGGTTTCATAGTTAAATATGTACCAGCGCTGTTTTCTATGTATAGTTAGAGATGTTCATCTCACTATTTCATATAAAATGCAATGGTAAGTACAGGATTTTGCATTTGTAATAAAACTTAATAGTGGTAAACGGAGAAAAAGAAATTCAATTCATGTAGTATTTTATCATGACAGTTCCTTTAACACCATTTATTAACACTTATGCCATCCTGTGGAAGTTAGTTATATTACATGAATTACATGAAAACAAAGTTATGTAAATTACATAACATATATTTTCAGCAACTTAAACTTTACAACGTCAATTATTATTGTTCTAGTTGAATTATTTAATTTGCTGATGAAGTTTATCATGTCACTGTAAAATTTATTCATTTTAAGCCACAAGAGGATTTCACAAAAGAATGGTGTCAACATCACTGTACCAGGCATTTCAGGGCAGTGCTATCGCTCTTTCTCTCTCTCTCTCTCTCTCTCTCTCTCTTTCTTTCTTTGATACCTTTTGTGTTAGTGGATGCACACAGTGTCCTCTGTTCATGATGTCCTCACTCCGATTGTCCCCTTGGGGAGTTGAACAGGCCCATTGATGTTTCCAGCCTTACTGTCACTGTGTTAGTATTAGTCTTTAGATCTCCAGCCCGGCCACTCATGACCTTCTTTCAGGCGAATCTTTTAGCTGTACTTTTAGCTTATGTAGCACAATAAAGCTGCATGATGTGTACACTTGAGGATAGAAATGCCTCTTTTCTTGCGTAAGGTCCTTTTTTAAAATTTGTGAATGTGAAAAATAGCCGGAAAGCACATCCAGAGGAAACGTTTGGATGTGATTCCACTTTCAGACACTGATTCACATTTTCTGGACATACTTGGGTGAAAATAGGTGGATATTGATGTAAGCTATTGATTTATCTTTTCTGACTCACTTCCTCAACGCTTCTGAGTTTTCTTTACATTTCGGTGTTTTTTTAGCCAGATGTGTTAAAATAGTTTGTTTATCGTCTATAATACATACTGTTCTTTTTATTAGTATGTAAAAACGCATATAAGTAAAAGGTGTCAATCAAATTCAGTGGAGTCTTTTATTGTAGTACAAGGTTTTTTAGTTAAACATGATAGGAGAGTGACCATCCATCCTCTTTTTTCCAGACATGTGCTCTTTTGGGCACCTAAATACAGTAAATAACCTGAAATGTCCAGGATTCTGTTTTTGTCTGCTTCAGTCGCTATTCACTGTGTGCGTTTTTTGCATTGCCTTCACCTTTTTCTTAAGTCCCACTTTTCAAATGCCGCCATTGGTCAGCGATGTATGCAAACTTTGATCAAACTGCATCTCAATAATTACCACAAGCAAATGTAAATTTCGCAGATGAAATTTACCCTGCCTAACAGAATGCATGACCTGCTTGTCAGTAGCAAATAAAGGTGCTAGCAACCTAGAAGCTCACTTCAGCGCTGCAAAACATTGCAGCTAGGTAAATTAACTGACCATTTTGTAAGACCAGGTAAAAAAGAATTTTTTTTTACTTTATATATCAAACTTACCCTCCAAATAAGGATGAAAAAGAGCCCTGTCCAAAATCGCATATTTCTATACTATATGCTAGGTGAAACTGAGTATGCGAGGCGAATAGTATGTCCGAATCCTGAGTATGCAAATTACAGTATGTGAAAAGTTCCTGGGTGACCCTACTACATCCACCAGGATTTTGAAGTATGAATACCATTTTCAGATACTTGAAGTAGCTTTAAATGCTTAAATAAAAAACATTGTTTCTTACCCAACTTCAGCGAATTCACGCTGCTGGAACGTTGCATGTCATGTGTCGATATTAAAATGGTTCAGTTCATTCAAACTGCCAAGCATACTATATAAAACATACTTTTTTAATAGTCAGGAAGTACGAACGTACTTAAATGTAGTACCTACTTAAGTGGTATGCGATTTCAGACTGAGTCATGGTCACCCTACAAGAAAGGGGAATGCTTTTATAGAAAAATAACCCACAAGAAGCTTGAGATCAAATCTTCATCCAGAACACTTACTTTTAGATGCTGGAAACAGATTTCTTGTTAAATGTGAAATGCTAGTTGTGCTACGCGCTAATAAACGTTACTATGTCAAACACCTTTAACCGCTGTGCTACCACTTCCCATATAAAAACAATATCTTATTGAGAAAACCGTGTTTAATTGTTTCAGTGCTTTTCTAAAGAATGCCAATGAGCATTGGAGCAGTTTTAGTGGCTCAACACTTACACTAACACTGTATCTTTACTATATTTGTGTGCTTGCAAAAGAACGAATGCTCTCTAGTTTCTGTGAATTGCCACTGAAAGAGCTTAGTGTAATAAGTAACACATTCATTCATGCTTATGTGCTGTTAAAGCTTTCCTGTTCATTCTCACCCACCAAACACTTCAAGAGCTGGGTCTCCCACAGGCAATCGTCATACCCACCCACACACGTCTGGACAGTTCCCAAGAGCACCTGAATAGCAGGGGTTTTAAAGTGTGTAGCGCCATAAAGTGATGTATGATAGAGAGAAGTCTAGCTGCCATATTCACTCTGCATTTATTAGTTACATGTCCACACACACTGATGTTCTCTTAGGTATACATGTGTTTATAGATTTGGAAGTACACACCGTATACATAACTAAGCCGGAAACCACACATGCAGGCTGAAAGTGGATGTGATAACCAATGACCAAAATGACAAACAGGGAGAAAACATTTTGATCCAGCGATAAATGAGCAACATACACTAAACAGTATATACACTAGACAAGATAAACTAGTGAGAGTGTCATGCTACCAAAACTTGTGCTACCTATAGGAAGTAGGAAAGCATCTGATGCATTTTAGACCTGTGTAGTCTGATTTTTTTTGACTACTAACAAGGGGTCCGAACTACATGGCAGATTTTATTGGCAACATAGATGTATGATTGACATCCAAAGCCACCAAAGATAAAAAAGTTGACATCCACACAGTTATCCTAACATTTTTGATTAATTTAATCTAATTTGTTCAAGAAACTCTTCCAAAATATGCAAATGTGTAAATGCACAGACACGGATCGTTTCATAGACACGACTCTTTAGCTAAAGTGGAATTTTAGCAGAAATTCTGGTAGAATTCACCCTAGTACGGTGACCTAGGTGAATCAGGAAAACATTTCCAGTTTAAAGGTGTGACGCCTAATGCAACCAGGAAGATTTGGGTTCAAGCCCTACCGCCGCCAGTCTGCCACTGTTGGGTCCTTAAGCAGGACCCTAAACCCTTCCTGCTCCATGGTCGGTGTATCATAGCTGACCCTGCGCTCTGACCCAAACTATAGTTTATGTTTAAATTTACATTACTAGCATTTAGCCGATCCAGAGCAACTTATATTTATTTTATTTATAAATTAACTGAGCAATTGGAGGTTAAGGGCCTTGCTTAGGGGCCCAGCAGTGGCAACTTAGTGGGGCTGGAAATTAAACCCCGATCTTCCACAACTGAGCTACCACATTTACATGATACATTATGTCATATGCCTGTAATGTTCTGATCACATGTTCTCAATATCCAGGTCATCCACTTGATCATATTACTGTATATATATATATATATATATATATATATATATATATATATATATATATATATATATATATATATATATATACATACAATTGGTTAATCTTTTAAATCTTTTAACTATTAATATAACTATCTAAAACTTTGTTCATGAATTAATTGATCACAGTCACAGCCTTACAAAGTAATGATACATTTATTAACCATGAGCTCCGGGTCATCATATGTGAACCACATTCGTGTACTTTAATCGTGTTATTTTAATGAAAGTTTTCTGAATTTGCATAAAAGAAAAAAAGTCAAGGTCTGTACTTGTGTCTGCACTTTCTGGATGGTTTTGTGTCTCGGTTCAACTTTATGTCCAACATTGTTCTGCCAAATTTGACTTTTATGTGAGTTAAAGACTGCGTTGCTTTTGAGTGTGAAGCCTATGTTTGGTATCTCACAAATGACAAAATATCTAAGAAGCAGAGTGGCTTCTAATCAAACACTTTAGCTTTTGTTTATGCTGAATTGAGCTTGGAAAAGCATCAGCGTAATTTATGTAAATCATGATCTATTAGAAAATCTTTTCCAATCCAGTGTTGAAATCCGAAAAGAGAGGCTGTTTTATACCCATGTTTGCCAATGGGATAATGAGATAGAATATAAGCATGGAGGAAATAAATAATACATTACAGACAGGAGAGGATTAGAGAGTTTGATTATCTGGCGTTGAAACATTGGCAATAAAAACAGAGAATGAAATGGAGACAGATTTTTTGAAGCTTGGTTGAGGTTTAGGGTTGAACTGCATGAGGATCAGTCTGCTGTCCTAAAGGATTTGGTGTTAGGATCCTTGTAAAGGTTTTATCACAGGTGGTACAACTGCTTTGAGCATAAATAATTTCTGTGTGTAAGAGAAACAGGAGCAGAAAGGAACAGAAACATTGAAAGACAGTCAGAGAGAGAGAGAGAGAGAGAGAGAGAGAGCGAAACAGAGAGAGACATGGATAGAGAGAGAGTTAGAGATAGATAGAGAGAAGGAGATAGAGACAGAGAGCGGAAGAGAGACAGAGAGCGAGACAGAGAGAGGGAGAGAGAGAGAGAGCCCTGAACTTCTATAGACATCCTTTGAAAGCAGCTACATTTTTTTACCTTCTGCTGTTTTTTTTAAGGACCTTCTGACCCACAGCATTCACAATACCATGCTAAAAATTTGCTCAATAAAGGAATGAATGCGAGCTCAAAGAATGTCAGCAACCTAGAATTAATACATAAACATTAACTATTATATGCACACAAAAAAAAGAAAAAAATGTGTCACAACCAAAAAGCAAAGACAGATACAAAGGGTTTACAGGTTATTAGCAGTGGTGGGCCGTCAAGCTTAGCCAGGACCTCTATGCAGGCCAAACGTATGAAAGTAAAACTTAATGACAGCCTCAGTTACCTGCCCTGGTACACCAGATCTTGTTGCCGATTTACTAAAAACCCTGAGTGGACACATTTGTAGGAGTGGTATAAGCCTCCCATTTTCCACTATTATCAAATGAAGTTGTTGTCAAAAAACCATTGAACTTAAAAAAGAAAGATTTTTGAGAAAAAATGAGAAGATCAAAAATCTCCAATTTAGTGCAGTCAGAATTAGGGCTGTCATTGATAACGCATTAACGCATGCGATTAATACAAAATCCTTATCAGGTTAAAATAATGTAACGCAAATAACTAGCATCACGCAGATGCACTAGATTGCACGTAGCCGTTTATCACTCTTGGCTTTTTACGTAAAATGGCACAAGCACCAGTATCTCTGGTAGGCAGAAATGTCTGCCCGAAATTTAGCCAAACTAAAAGGTTTTGAAGAACTAGCCTACCATCAAAGCTTATCGAGTTTAAAATATCATGGATAAGCGGTGGTTAAGGTGTTAACCTACTAATTGAAAGATTCAATTTGATTCCCAGCACCACCAAGTTGCCACTGTTGGGCACCTGAGCAAGGCCCTTAACCCCTAATTGCTCAGTTGTATAAAAGAGATAAACGTAAGTCGCTTTGGATAAGGACGTCTGCTAAATGATTTTAATGTGAATGTAAAAGCAAAACACATCACAGGTTGTACTAGCAAACTGACGAGTAGTGTGCAACAACCCACACTGGAACAGTGTATACGGCGTGTGAGTAGACAAACATCAGTCAGGCTAACTACTTGACTATAGCAAAGTATCATCCAGTCAACATCATTGCTAAGCCAGGCCCTGAAAGAAGTGATCAGGATTGGCACTTCTGACTCATCGTTCGATCTACCATCAACCTCAACAATCACGAACTGTCTGTAACGAAAAGAAAAGCAATGTACAGCTTCCATCACAAGCAGAGAGCGCTGCTTTGACAGGGGACCACAGGACATGGGTAAGATCACATAACTACTTGTTAAACATGTTAACAAAATAAATAGAGTAGGGGAAGTGGTGGCTCATAATTAACCTGAAGATTAACCTGAAGATTGCCTGAAGCCCATGGCCGACTGAGCAAGGCCATTAACCCCTAATTGTTCAGTTGTATAAATGTGAGTCGCCCTGGATAAGGGCATCTGCCAAATGCTGTAAATGTTAATGTTTGATTTCACTAAAAGTGTGCGATTAATCACAGTTAATCGCACAAAACAGGGTGCGATTAATCGCGATTAAAAAATTTACTCTATACGCAGAATGCATTCAGAGGATCCAACAGAAGGCAGCTTACAGAAGGCTCTGACTGAAAGCCCACGTTACGCCACTGGTTAATATTAGTGTGCAAAAAAAAAAACAATCAAAATATGCAAAAAGATAGCAAAATGTTGTGAATAAGACACTGCTCCTAAGCTCAGTTAGTGCTACCATGACATTGTGGCGATACTATAAGTGTACAACCTTGCAAAAACTATGCAACTATCACAGAACCACAATATTAGCATAACCTTTAAAAGTATGCCACAGAGTATGAGTAAATCTTTGACATTTGGGTTAATAGGATTATAAGATTTCACAGTGTACATATCAGGGGCAAGAACATTCGATTAAAGGGGCTTCAGTTTATCTTCTCAAGCTGTGAAATGAGGCTGAGAAATCATTTTATTTGTAGCTGATATTAAAATCCTATTAAGGATATTTCAACCACATTATGTGCCGCTTTATTAAACAGATTAAAGGTGGGGGGTTTTTTTCTTCTCGTCTATATTTAGCCGTGAAAGTGTTTGGCAGGGATCATCGTGCGTGATTAAAAATGTTATCGAATGCTTTGTCGATGATATTGCACTGCTTTCTAAAAGAGACAATTTGTGCCAGCATAGAACAAACAGCCCACGCTTTCAGCTGAGCATTAAGGAGATGGAGGCAGGCTTATGAGTTCTAATGGTGTATATTGGGATATGAGATAATCTAACTGTGACAGCGAGGCAGGTCTGCACAGAAAGGCAATTTCAAAAAGCATTGTCCCAGTTCTCTCTTAAAAGAAAAAAAAAAATGAACGACTCTAACAGAAATCTGCCGTCACAACACGTTTTGCTGATATTAAACAGCTTTCCAATCGTTTAATTGGTGGATGGATCTATTTTTTCTAATGTCTCTTCTATTAATTGACTGTCTTTCGGATCCACATCCGGTTTATCGGTTATGTTTCATTGCACATAGAGTGTCAAGTGATTATATCACTCTCTGCCAAGTAGACCTCCAGATTCCCGCTTGCATTAGCATGCTAGCCAAGCCGCTCGTCTCACGTCTTATTACACAGGAGAAAATTCATAAAACTCTCCGGCGCTTGCTTCGTCGAGCTGACACTTCAGCGCCATGTCGATAATGAAGTGCCGAGTTTATTAAAAATCAATCTAAATCGTATCGGATGTATTTATTGCTCGCCGTGGTGTCTTTTTTTGGGGGGGGGGTTTAGAACTATTGTATGATTGATTTGGCTCAACTATCATTAAATATGAGTGAACAAGCTGTTTTCTCCACAAAGCTGCCATCCATCATTTAGTTTAGCTGCATTTTAACCGCCTGTGGAATTTCACATGCCAATAAATTACTTAGGATAGCCTTAGTGTAGTGTAGTGTTATATGTGTGCGAGAGAATCAGATTGGAAAAAGAGAAAGAAAGTAAGACAGGGAGCGAGAGTTTGTAAAATGCTAGAGTAAGAGAAGTACGGAAGCGATATCTCTAGAGAAACAGCCCTACAAACTCACTGCACTACAGGCCGTCACTGAGAGGGAAATGAGTCCAGCTCAGAGACAGACTGTAAGAGAGTTAAGGAGGGATTCGGGCTATTCTCTTCTTCTCTTCCGCTCTGGAGAGGCTCTTTTCATGGCAAGCAGCTTGAGTCCTCACACAGACATGAGAGGCCAGTTTGTGTAGGCTGAGAGGCTTAGCCAGCAAAAGCCTGTTTCCAGAGAGATAGATAAAAACAACGAAATGAAAATTTACATAAATAAGCTTCTATGCTAAGGTCTTAATTACTTATACATATCTATGATAGGCATGTAGTTGTTGACACAACAATAAAATCACTATAAAAAAAAAACACACTAGGCGTCATATTTATTATTAAGAGTTATTTTCTAAAAATGTAGAAGACTTCCTGAGCTTTTACTATAGCAGAAATCTTTCTGTTATGTTCCATTGCTAAAGAAGCTAACGTGTGTAGCCTAATGTGTGTAGTAAAGCTTACTATCACTTAAAAATGTTGCCAAGTCAGGCGAAATCAGGAAACAAATCATATATAAACGTGTTGTGACGGCAGATTTGTGTTAGAGTCGTGAACCATATTCCTATAAGTACAGACTTTTTATCCACTGACTAAGTTTTATTTTTAATTATCTGGGTCCTTTAGCATTTCTTTTGCTCTGGTTAAAATTAGGAAAATGGGATAGAGCAAGGGATGATTTGCTGGCCCTTTGCAAGCCCTTCGGAGGCCAGAGGAACACATAGAGCGAGGGTAATTAACCCATTTAATGAGCGGAGTGTGTTGAAGTGTGTTAATCACTTTCTCAGATGAGCAGAGGAAAGAGCACATTTATTGTGGACAACCACAGAGTAGACATCTGAGACCTGTGAAAAGCATCTCACACACACACACACACACACACACACACACACACAAAGCAAAGTGAGAAGTCATCAGTTTGGCCATATGCAATCTTCCCAAACTCTAGCATATTTTGTAATGGCATAAACTTGAAGCAGACTGAAAAACGCACACACACACACACACATACACACGTCTCTAGTATCCAAATGCTAAACTGGGCCAACGCTTCTGTCATCTGAATCTGAGAAGAAAGCTGGAAAAAAGTCTCTTAGTCAGAGAAAAGTTCATCTGAAATGAATGAGACAGATCGCTTCATAAATGTTACATCACTGTTCAGATCGTTGAATTAAATATTAACAGGAAAGATAATGAACTGCACTGTACCTTATGTTAAACTCTGAAATCTTCACAGCCTTGTCAGATATGACAATCACCGAGATTCAAACAAGACTTTAAATTGTTACAATTTTCCTAATTGTTATAATAAGTGCATCTCGGCTTCATAACAGTTTTAAATCGAGTTTTAAATTAGTTTCTAGTAACAAAATGACAGATTTCCACTGTTTTTCTGGTCCATTGTGGGTTCAAACAGTGACCAAAAGCTAAATACAGAGCTGAGGATAAAAAATACTCAAGGATTCCTCTAGTGTGTGACATTTTCCCCATTATCTCAGTGACTGCTGTGCTTTATTGAGAATGTATCTGCAGCTCAGATCTCTGGCACTTTATGTGTGCTCCTCACACTAAGAGAAAAGAGTGACACTATCAGAGTCTGGAGCCAAACCTGGGGAATTTACTTTTTTCCACTTTGACCTCTAGTATCATACTGCACCAGCCACAATATCATTCAATCTGATTTCGTTTGTACCACATTTTTAAGCGAAAATACTACAAAACCGCTTGCCAAAAACCCAGAGTGGACCTGTAATAAGCAAGGCAAAGGTAATAGTGGCATAAAAAATTGTTGAGAATGTTAGACTCCTGATGGTAGACGCTTAAATGGAAATAGGGAACTATACCACTATACTATACTATATACCACAGCAGTTCTCCGACACTAAAATCTCTAATATTCCCGAATAGGCTGTTACATTTGATCTATTTATATATATATACACATGTAATAATGTGAATTTGTATGCAATGCAGATTAGTTATTATCACCTGTACAAATATAAAACACTGTTTCATCACCTCTATCTTTTTTATTTTAATTGGATGGAAAACAGTTTATTAGGAAGACCGGCCATATATCCCTGCATAAGTAATTAAATAAAAAAACGACAATTCATAACTATCAAAATTTCATAATTTTAATGAATGTAGTGATCGGTGATGTGTGTACTTTTATATAGATCCTTCTCTCTGTCATTAAATGCAGTCAAACAATATTTGCTCAAAATATAATACTAGGGATGCCACAATGACCGAACATTTGTTGCTATTTTAAAGTATGTAGATTATTTAATTAAATTTATTATTACTATTATTATTATTAACTTAACACTATTTGTGCAGCACATACAGACACATGTTCAGTGGAATGACTATGTAAAGAGTATGTAGTATGTAGCCATAGTAGTTTTGTGGGAAGTGCATTGATTTACATTTACATTTACATTTACGGCATTTGGCAGACGCCCTTATCCAGGGCCTTACATTCATCTCTTTTTTTTTTACTATTGAGCAATTGGGGGTTAAGGGCTTTGCTCAGGGGCCCAACAGTGGCAACTCGGTGGTGCTGGGAAATTAAACCCTATTTCTACAGATAGCAGTCCAACCACTACCACTTCCCCACTTATATGGCGCTATTGTGCTGTGGGCTTGTGGACCTTTCCCATTCCAACCACCTTTGATTCCTGTCTCACCCTTTACTTACTGCCCTATAAATGCAAAAATGGGCAGCTTTTTTTAAGCCCATCTTAGGCTTATTTTCCATGTAGAACGTATTTTTCATAACACTTAAATTTTCAAATGTGATATAAAGGCTACTGTGCAAATATTAATCATAAATGTCTTTATTGCTTGTAAATAACCTTAAGTAAACATCTTTCAAGTGTTTTTCTATAAATTGTGATGAAAATCCCACTATTTCGGTGGGTCCACCAGACCCCTGAACATTAGCCAGGTCAAAAAGCTATATAATAAAAGTCTATACTTTTTGTTTTTATGAATGCATTTTTGGCCAAAAAAAGTATATTTTCAAATAAATAGCAAATTTAAGTTGGTCTTTGGTTAGATTAAGTGAAGGTAATGTTCTGTAAAGAAGTGAGGGCAGCCTGTGGGACAGATGTCCCCCCTACAGGAGGTTAAGGGACAAAAGTACCAGAGCAAACCGGGCACGACACCTTTCTTCCAGGCTTGAGTTGCTAGCCTATGGCTGTCTCTGTGGGTCACCTCCAGAAGCTAATGACCCTCTCTACGTCTGCGCTAGCCCACCACAGGAGCCTAAAGAGAAATCATGTGGCGAAACATTGCAGGTCATTGCACATAGTGCTAAAGGATAAGTTACATCATGCAGATCTGCAGTTTCTTTTCCGCTACTTCCACAGTTTCTTGTTATTTCAACTTTAAAAACATGGCATGTTGTGCAGCTTTAAGCCGTATCTGTGCACAGTGGATTATGTGGACATACCAATATTTTACTGCTGTCCCACATTGTAAAGAATTCTCGTGGAGTTGCTGTATCAGTAATCTTGATTGAATCAATAATTCAGCACGCCAGCGTAAATCTTTGATGAGCAGGGATTCTGTGGTCAAGTGCTAATGAATAGGCACTGTGCTGGTTAGCAAGCTGTGTTCACTTGAGGCCAGATAAAGAGAGTACATGCAGAGTAAGCACACATAAAACACACTACTGCTTTCCACACACTGGCCTGGTTACTGTCACCCGAATGCAAATCTCTACCAGTCAGCAACTCAAGCTGTGCCTTAGTGTATTTATTCAGGTGCTCGCAGTTTTACGGTTTTAACACCATGAAAACCACTAAATTTGAAAAGATATTTTGCAGATCCAGTCTAGGCATAATTTAGAAATTCACTTCTTCAATGAATGCATTACTCCTTAGTAGTCTAGTCCTGGGGTATTATTTATTAACATGGCGTACGAAACTTCCCATGCAAAGATTGTAATCTATTAAAGACAAACTCAATGGGAGAATGTGTACTCATATTCTGGAGACAAGAGGAATCGCTAAGACCAATGGTGAGACAATTACAAAGTAATAAAGTACGAATAAAGTATTGATGCCTTACACACATTTGATTTCAATGTCCGCTCCGTCACATACACATCATAATCCAGATTAAAGTGTTTGGAGTCTGTTGAGATGTGGTGGCTCAGTGTTGGACTGCTGATTGGCAGATCATGGTTCGATTCCCAGCACTACCAAGTTGCCAATGCTGGGCCCCTAAACAAGGCCCTTAACCTCTAATTACTTAGTTGTGTAAAAGAGATAAATGTTAGTCGCTCTGGATAAGAGGACGTCTATCAAATTCTGTAAATGTAAATGTTTGTGCTTGTACTAAGTAATAATTGTTTTAGAAGCATCTGCATCAGTGGTGTCTCCCCATCACTTACAGGAGAAAGAGATGGCCCAATAGGGTAGCGTACAGAATAACATTAAATACCCAATAATACATTTTATTGTAATCTTATAGCAGTACAACAAAATGTTTTACACAGACAAATAGTGATTAATTACATAATGAATAATAAAAACAGAAACACAAATTAAATACAAATTGTTTAAGAGGTAAATTTCAGATCAGGCCACTTTTTGAGACACAGTTGACACGTACACTGCTTTTTTTAGCTTTTCTGGCCACTAAATAATGTTGTTTTCCAGGCCTCCGCCTTCCCTACAGGCGAGAAGTAACATTTCATCACTTTTCCCAGCTTATTTTTTTCGAATGATTGGCATGTTCATTAAAGTATTACTGTATGTTTGTGCATGAATCAAGAAGTTATATTTGTGTATAAATTGCTTAAAATCACTAATTTTTTGACAGGCAATAAGTTGTCTATTATATTAAATATTAATTTATACATTAAATCTATATTAGGTTGAACATTGCTCTCTCAAAATAGAATAAATCATTTAGAATGAAAACAAGCTTGTAGACCTTTATGTAAAATAAAATTATATTATATTATATTATATTATATTATAAAAATGATTAGTTCATTATTTTTATAGAAATTATATATTTTATAGACTTAGCTGGAGCAATTTAATTATTTAAGGTCAAATGCGTCTTGCAAAGGACTTTTACTGCCTCAATCTGGCACCCATGCTTGTGTTACCAGGATTAATTACCACTTAGCCCTGCAGCTATACAATCTATTTTACATAAATGGCTAACAAACTGTTTGCCTAAATGTATCTCCTTCACCTGTCATAAACATTGTCCAAAAATAAAATCTTTTATATACTGTGTTTGTGTTTGTGAGACAGAGGTGGCTAGTAGCTTTAGAGTTACATTTAGAGTAGGTTTAACTGGCCTTATTTCACTTTACTACGTTTGATGCGCTTCCCTTGTTTTATGGAAATGCAGTTCATCATGTTACATACAATAAGACTGAGAGTCTTGCGATAGCTGTCTATAGTACGTATGAAAAAACTTCTGACTTATCGTGTTCATTATTTAAAGCATGATAAGTCCGAAAATAATGATTGAAGCAGGAGAAGAAGCCAGCATATCAGTGGAGAAAAAACATGTATGCCCTCACATTTACTGCCTATATGTCTATTCATGCTTAGGGGCAGTGGTGGCTCAAATGGTTAAGGTGCTGAGTTGCTGTTCTGGAGACCAAAAACACCTGGGTTCAAGCACCGGCAAGCCAACCGCTTTTGGGTCCTTGAGCAAGACCCTTAACCCTTCCTGCTCCAAGGGCGCTGTATCATAGCTGACCCTGTGCTCTGACCCCCAACTTAAAAAACACTGCATTTCATTGGCTCTGTACATGTACATTGCACAATGACAATAAAGTTGAATATGTGCATCAAAACAAGTTGACATACCAGCGTACAGGAATTTTGGTTCCTCACTAAAAAAAGTTGCAGTAAGTTTCATGACTATTTGAAAGTGATTCTGAAACTATGGGCGGTCTGTGAACTTGCTGTAAGTAACTATAAAATCACACGATGATTTATTTTTCATCAATTTTCACACAAGCTTTAGGTATTCAGTTGTTAGTATTTTTTCTGAATTCAGGATTTTCATGTCATTTAATCAAATCCAAAGTAACCGGTAACTCTAGTTATGAGTAGTCGTATCATTCCATATTTTATTATTCTTAATCAATTATTCTTAATCACGTTAATACTTTTGCTGTTATTAAAGTGAATAATTTTATTAAAATTAATTAAAGGTGCCTACCCACTTATGTCGGTAGTTAACTTTAAGTAGCTTTCCTTTTTGTAATTTCTTTTGTAATTTTATAACTTTATTAACTGTTTGTTAAAATGTTAGCATGTTAAAATAATAGCATGTTTTCGGCTGTGGCTAAACACAACTATTTTAATACTGAAACAATAAACCACCTTAAGGTTCAGCATTGATGTTTGCTGACTGTACGAGAAGCAGAAGCTATTAAAAGCTTAAACCTGAATTAAATAATTAATAGAACACAATAAAAGATGACATTATAAAAAAACAATCATTGAATAGGTGCTGTAATACAACCTGACGCAGAGTTGATTATTTTCCAATAACTGCATGTCTTACGGTGTTTTATTTATTCACTATAATGATTGTATTTATTAAAGAATGACACCGCCTATTTTTCATCTATGTATAATTAGATTTAATGAATGATTTTTGTTTACACATTAACCGCTATAATAAATCCCTTGCCAACATCCATTTTTAATAAAACAGAACATTCATGTGATGCTACCAAAATAACCCAGAAGCCTGAAGACTTTTCTACTAAAGACTTCATCTGAAAGTGTTAAACGCACCCTCAGGAAAAAAAAACTCATTATATACATATGACACTTTTTAATTTGTTATGTCTGTCTTATGTAAGATGTTACTATAGAAACATAATCAAACAACTGCCACTTATATAAAAAGGTGAGTTTCATTACGACTGCTTGATTTGAAAATAAATAAACATCTTCTAACCAATCAGAGTCAGGAAATTTTTGGTGCTGATATAATATCCACAATATTAATAAAAATTCCTGTGTGGCGTTTCCTTCTACGGTCCAAAAACATGTCAGATTAATTGGTGATCCTAAGTTGCCCATAGGAGTGAGTGTGAGTGTGTGTGAGTATGTGGCCCTGTGATGGACTGGCAACCTGTTCAGGGTGACCCCTGCGTTTTGCCCAATGACAACTGGGATAGGCTCCAGCAGATCCCCCATAATCCTGATTGGCAATGTATAAGCAGGTATAGACGATAGATGGATGGACGATTTGTTGCATTTAGTTTGGCAGATTTATTATATTATTTGTGTTATAAACCTCATCTTTAGAATATTTCTGTGCTGATGTGATGCAGGTACCTATATAAAAATACCTTTTTGCTCGTAAGCACAGGAACTGAGTTTGTTATGCAAATTTCCCAATATTACCCACCTTTGCCCACCAACTGGTGGATGCTTGCATGCTGAACTGGTTATTTTGAAGAAAAAGAACAGTCGCGCACATAATATTTCTGTCTCTTTAGTATACTGCAAAAATAATTCTATCACTCTGTAAGCTAAAAGACAGATAAATGATCATGCAATATGATGTTGACATCTTAAAACCAGATGTGACCAGAGGTTAAATTGGGGTGATGTTGAACAGTGATATTTTAAACTGAGTAGAAATCTTCACAATGGGAGTAATTTATATTTATAATTTAATCTTTTGAGCTCCACATAACTATTCAAAGAAAGGTTTTTTGTCAATCAATCATTATAAATATAAACTTAAATCACCTACTTACTTGGTGTGGTTTACAAACACACACACTAATATACTAGGCGTGGTGTCTAGTTCTGTGCTACTCTACAGTCCCCAGAGGAGAGCTAGTGCCTAAGAGAGCTAGAGATCAGTACCAGGCTGAAATTGCCATTATGAGATTCAGAAAAAAATGAAAAGTGTTGCTTGTGCATATGCACTAAACAGCAATTTGCCCTATTTCATCTTTAAAATGCACCTGGGGGACATCAGTGCTTGTGCTGAAAATAAGGAAAACACTAAATTTGATTGAAGTGGAAGTGGTAGCTTAATAGTTTAGCTGTTAGACTGCTTATTTGATAATTGAGGGTGAATTCCCAGCACCACCAAGTTTCCACTGCCGGGCCCCTAAGCAAGGCCCCTTAACCCCCACTTGTTCCGTTGTATAAAAGAGATAAATGTAAGTCGCTCTGGATAAGGACATCTGCTTAATGGCATAAATGTAAATCTGAGACAGACTTTGTGTAACAGCACCAATTACACAATTTTTCCCAAGGTTTTTGACAACAGACCACCACATCTATATGTATTTTAACACCCTAGTTTAGATTAAGCCTCACTCTCATTTCTATAATAACCTTCACACTTTTTTCCTCCGGATTGTACAGTGTGGTTGTGGGATTTGCTCATTCAGGGAACTGTCATACTGGAAAGGTGTTAGTGAAATCTAAATCTATTCCACTAGAGCATTTTAAAACATCCTAGACTATTTGTGTTAGCAGTGTGGGAAAGACACACTGAGACCACACTAGTAAGGTGTCCACAAAGCTTTGGTTATACAAAGATAATTCTTAGCCAATAATATACCAAGTAGATGAGATCACCTTTTGCTGGAAGTTAATTATTACTTATTTATTTAGCCGTGTGTTTAGACACTTGGAGAAAGTGATTTGGGGACAATGCTGCAACACAACATTGAGAACATTAGACTCACAAATGAGTATCATAAAGGTCACTATGTAGTACATTTTTTGAGGAAAATCCACACAGAGTTTAATACAGCAGGTATTAAACTAAATTTTTTTAAAAAGACATACCATATTTTTCTTTTTTTTCCTTCAACCTTTGTGTGAGAAACACAGACAACATATGGAAATTATCCACTTCATAAGTCCTATTCTGTTCATTGCACCTTCTCAACTGCCTTATGGATGAGCCACTCTTGCCATTTTGCATACTTTTTTGCATGCTTTTATTAGATTCTTGTTTGGTTTATTGAGCACACCCATTATGTGATAATGCAGAAATAAAACTGTATAAGCCCCATGTTATTAATGCCCATGAATTAAGTTTATGCTTACTGCTATTTACATGTATGGCAAGCAACATATATTCATTCATTCATCTTCTATACTCGCTTATTCCCTAATTCGGAATACTCGCTTATTCCCTAATTTCTGAAAGGGCAAAAGGTAGAAGGTGTACACCCTGGACAGGTCACCAGTCCATAACAGGGCCACAAACACTCTGACTCACTCCTCTGGGCAATTTACATTCACCAATCAATTTAACATACATGTGGGTTTACTCCAGAGTACCCCCACACAAGCAAGGGGAGAACATGCAAACTCCACACAGAAGGACCCCTCCCTGGGAATCGAACCTGGGCCTTCTTGCTGTGAGATAACAATGCTAACCACTAAGCCACCATGTTTGTGCAACATAAATTAATATCCTTTTGGATGTAATGTACTGTGTTATAGTAATTGGTTAAAGTGATCCCTAACAATGCAGAAATTTTGAATTGAATTTTTAACAGTACTGTTGTATAAAAATTTTATTTTACCAATATTTTTATGTCATACTTATTTTTAGCTTTATAATAAAACTCATCGCATCACTGTATAATGTTAGGGCACATTTTATATTATGTACTAATTATTCTGCAGAAATGGAAACTTCCAATCAACAAACCATTCTCAGCCGTCCATCCAAAGTCATAAATCATGCAGTTTGCTATCTAGTTCTCTGGTGAAGCTGAACAGTTGAGTCTGAAAGTTCTGGATCAGCCGTTAAATTCATTTCTATGCTCATGAATTTTGTTGTTGTTGATTTTGAGGAAAATTAGAAAATATTGTCTTCTGTTAACATAGCCAGTCAGGATAACTAGGATTTTTGTCTGTTTGGGTAGAAAGACTATTACACCCATACACACCTGTAAGTAATCAACAACATGAACAATATGGAGTACTGAAGAAATAACAGTTAAGCTGTATATGTAAGCAATAAGAAATAGGCACAGATCTCATTAATTAAAAAAATTGACCAGGACCAGGGTTAATACCGCTTAAGAGGATCTGAAGCAAAGGGTCCCTAATTTTGGACCGGCTCTATGAACGATGCCAGAGACATATTTTGCAAACTTAATTGTAAATATATGTTTTACTCATATAATCTGTATTTGACAACAAGACTTTCAAACTAAAATGACTTTATTTATCATTGTACCCTAATTATGTTACTCACATTTGTCTCATCCCTCATCCTTTAGCTTTTGATAGACTATATAGGTCTTAAAAAGGGGGAAGTGGTATCCCAGTGGTTAGTGTTGCTAATTGGAAGATTGGGTTCGATTTCCAGCACCACCAAGTTACCACTGCTAGGCCCCTAAGCAAGACCCTTAACCCTCAATTGCCCAGTTGTATTAAAGAGATAACTGTTAGTTGTAAAAAGTTAGGGTCACTTGTCTGTACAGACATAATAATAAACTAATCTAACATTAGAAGGCAGAATAAATACATCTTCTCAATAATACTGGAAGTCACTCTCATTTTCTCATTTTCTGTTACAGTCTGGCCTGCCCCTCATTAAAGAAAGAAAGGTAAAGTGTGATTTGTATCTGTATGCGGGTTACGACAAAAATTTTTTTTTTTGTCTTTGTTTAAGAAAAGAGAAAAGGATATGAGTTCGGACCCATCTGATGAATAAAACTCAATCAGTGGGACGTGGCTGCCATTGCACTGATGATAAATGAGGCATTGATAACTGTGTTAATACTTTGATTCAGTCGCTTAGTTAAACATTTGGGCTGTACTTGTCTGCAGAGGGAAAAGCAGATGGACTCACCCTATGAGAAGGAAGTATTCAACTGCTCGTTTACTGCAACCCCAACACACACACACACACACACACACAAAATCCCATCTACAGATACGGTTATTTTATTTTCTACTTTTTCTGTCTCTCTACCCATTTTACTTTTTTCCTGTCCGGTATCGTCTCCTTTTCTTTTTTGCTGTCCTTTCCTTTATTGACAGCTCAGTTGGGATCCTATGGAGAGTCACCAGCACAAAAGCGCCTGCTCTGACTGTGAGAGAGGCTTCTGACCAAACAAGGCACTTCTGTCCAGCATACATGCATGCAAACGCACAAAGCTGCCATTCTTCACAATCCCAGCATGCATGGCAAAGGATAGCTTAAGACTCATCCATCAAAGATCCAATCCAACAGCAGGGCTCTGCAAAAAGGAGGCTGGAAACGTCTCTGACTGACAAGGAGATCACAGCACTTCCGTGTAGTTAAGGAAGAGAGTCAATGTTAGAGAGTTTTTGGAATAAAAAAATAAGAAAAAAACATTTCAGAAGTTGTGTTTTTTGTAATGATTAGTGTATTTTCTGACATAGAAATGTTTTTATCTCAGAAGATTTTGTGCTATATGGATTGGGTGATGTTTTTTGGCCTATTAAATAAAGTTGGAAATGGAACAAATGATAATCTTAGCTATAATATAACCACAAAATATTCATAACCATAAATCATCTCACACTGACCTATTGATAATTATTTTCCTGTGACAGCTGGAGTTTGTTTGCACTTCCTAGAATTAGGTAGTGTCATTAGCATGGCATAAGTATAAATCTGGGGGGTTTTTTTTTAAATAAAATATTGTGTTTCACTAAAAGATGCATTTGTGTTTGTACATAATATTCACTGAAAACTGGTGGTTTAGTTGTTGCTGATACTCATTAGAAGGTTGTGGGTTCAAATCCCAAAACCTCCAATATGC
The DNA here is from genome assembly GCA_005784505.1 of Bagarius yarrelli. Taxonomy (NCBI): domain Eukaryota; kingdom Metazoa; phylum Chordata; class Actinopteri; order Siluriformes; family Sisoridae; genus Bagarius; species Bagarius yarrelli. The sequence continues at coordinate 4,612,407 of VCAZ01000011.1, forward strand.
CACTCTTTACTGTTTGTTTTTGACAAAAGCCCCAAATATCTCTGTCTTTGAATTTTTTGGATAAAATCGTCAGTCAAACCAAACAAAATGTAATAATTTAACCACATAACTATATACAGTGCATTGTTGAAAAAAAAGAAACAAAGAAAAAAAGAAAAAGAAAAAAGAAAAAATATATATATCCTAGTCACATATGAAACAGGTGCTTCATATCCCTTGGCAGACATTTTCAATTGTGACAAAAAGATTAAATAATTCACATTAGGAAACTCCTCATAAATTTCTTATTTCAGAAACATTCATTCATAACAACATGCATTCATATGCAATAACACAGAAGCATTTGCACATGTCATGTGTAGCTATAAATGGTGTATAGGATTATTTGCAATCACTAGATAATAAAAAGGAGAGAGGAGGATCATATCTCTTATGAGGGTCTGTGCAGAAACAATGTCTTTCACATTATATAGTTTTTGAGGTTAAATAAGCAGTTCCTGTCTCTCCTGCTTCACTGTAGGTCACTTATCTAAATCAGACGTTGCTATACCGGGTCACCAGCACACTGACACAGATTCTCAGAGTGCAAGCATTGGTGTGAAAAGTTCATGTTTTTCTGTGCAGCCCCTACACGCAGGCAATCAGTAATGCCAAGGATTTCTACCACATGCTGCATCCCGGGGCAGGGTTACTGTCAGTTACTCTGTTACTGTTTTTACATGGTTTTCAATTATATCTTTTTTTCAGTATGACGTCCTATTCTGGGTGTAACTCTGGATCTATGCAGAGCTGGCCCAAGGCATAAGTAAACTAAGCGGCTGCTCAGAGCTTTTTTGTGTATCTGGACAATGGTAAGTATACAGTCATTAATTCATTCATCTTCTATACCCACGTATTCCCTAATTCAGGGTTACTGGGATGGATGGATGGATGGATAGATAGATAGATAGATAGATAGATAGATAGATAGATAGATACAGACATACATACATACATACATACATACATACATACATACATACATGCATATTGTCATTGCAAGGTACAAGTACAAAGCAACAAAATGCTGTTTAGCATCTACCAGAAGTACAAGTAGTACTGTGCAAATGCAGATAAATAAGGATCTGCTGGAGCCTATCCCAGCCGTCTCAAAATAGGCAAAAACGAGGAGGGGTACAACAGGACAGGTCACCATTCCATCACACGGCCATACACACACTCACTATCAACTTAACATGCATGTTTTTGGACTGTGGGAGAAAACCAAAGTAACCGGAGTAAACCCACAGGGAGAACATGCAAACTCCACAAAAAATTGCCCCTTACTTGCTGTAAGGAAACAGCGTAACCACTAAGCCACTGTGCTGTATACAAACATGCGATATTAAATATGGATTATGTAGCTGCTTTTCAGTACACCACATTAAGTACATCTTAGTACTGCAAGACCGTAAGAGCACTGACTGCAAGCATCTACTAATGCATGTGCTTCACTCTTGTCTAGCTATATTTTAAAATGATGGCCAGAATTTGAGTCCCCAAGGCCCAGGCCCTGCTGCTGCGGCTGAGGCGCACTGCAGGCTGATGTCCTGGGGCTCCCAAGCAGACCTGCGAAGTAGTATTAGACTGAAGTAGCTTTATCTCACTCCCCAACCGCTATCTCTGCTGGCCTCTTACTGGCTGATTCTTCCCACCAAGATACCGGATTTCTAAGAGATGCTTGTCTAAAAACTTTTTCAGAAATACAATAAACAACTAAAGATCGCAGACTACACAGGCTATCAATCAACTCGGTAGGTGTTTAACAAACAGGTCTTTTTGTACTTATAAAAATTAACAATCTGTATTTTCTTCTAAGATTGTAAGATTTTTCGCCCCTTGCATCCTTTTGCATTGCTGATGAATTTTTGTTGTATACATTAACCAAATTAATAATCACATTTAGTCAGACTGATTTTCACGGCGTACCGACTTTTTTTTCCCCTTCACATGCATTTGATGCTGAAAGTCTGTTTGAATCGTTGGTGCTGAGCACAAGTGCCAGAACAACACACCATGTATGCGAAGCAGCTAATAAAACACACACATACGCACATGCACAACCCGTTGAATTTCACATGGAGAAGAAATTAAAAGCATGCTAATTTCTAAATCCTCTCCACACTTCAGCAACGTCACAAAGTGCTAAATCGTTATTAAGGAGTGAATTCTTACATTTTTTTTTTTCCTAAAATGAACATTTTGTATTTCTCACTTGGTTGAACATGGACAAAAGTAGGGGGGGGGGGGGGAGTGCACTGCCGTTCAACCCTGCATGCGTCCTTGCCTGGTCCAATCGTGCATTTTAATGACACTTGCTGAAAAGTTCTTCTTTGACGCTCAACACTATAGATGGAAAGACGGATGATATGGAATAAAAGCTAGATAAGTGAATTATGACTTACAACCTTTAACTCACTATGGAATTCATTCATTCAAAACTCCACCCAAATGGGCCAAATGACTTTTCCTCTCTCCGTGTGAGTCACGTTGGGGCTGTGTCACAGTGTGGGGTAAAACAGAGGTTACTAATGATGTCATTTATATATTATATATTATACATATACAGTGTATGTATGATATATGATGGTCATTTGTATATTATATATATACTGTATATATAATATATTATAGCCAAATGTTATCATTAATATTTGGTAATCTGAAAAAATCCCTGACTTCATAAAATATAAACAATTTCTTTTAGTTTTTTTTTCAATTCTGAGTAATATTTATACATATTTTTAAATGTATCTTCTGACATGCAGAAATCACACAGGAAATTGATGGTTTTTACTACTGCATTTGTTGCATTTTCTTACTATTTCTACCCACAAGCTAGCTTTTGGCAATTACATCACAGCTGGTGGGACAGGATGGTGAAAGTTAGTACCTGCTTCCTTATGGACTCATAAAGCCAGCCACCCATATCGTTCCAAACTGCTGCTTATGCTATAAGAGTGCAGCTAAAGATACACAGGAGATGCTTTGTGTTATTTCCACACTTCACCATACATGGAAATTATAGACACCCATAGATTGTTTTTTCTAGTGCTGTGACTGACAGGGAAAAGTTTGCTGTTCTTCCTATTCTGATAGCATAGCCAAATGTATTGTTTTCAGACTTGTACTTTATAGCCAAAACAAGGTTAAAAATTAAATGAAATCACCAGAACATCTTTTTTTTACATTTACATTTCTGGCATTTGGCAGACACCCTTAACCAGAGCAACTTACATTTATCTCAATTATACAACTGAGCAACTGGGGGTTAAAGGTCTTGCTCAGGGCCCCAGAAGTGGCAATTTGTTGGTGCTGGGAATGGACCACAGATCATCCAATTAGCAGTCCAACACCCTAACCACTGCGCCACCACTTCCTCATTCATGAGTTAGGAGTGTAGATTTGTAAATGTACAGTATAGACAGTACACAGAGGTCTCATCTTATCAGTTTGCACCGAAAATTGGTACTAGTTTAAGGTGATGGTTGTGTTTATTTATTTTCTTCAAATGTATAGGCTTTCAAATGCAATCACACACTCACCCCACATTCAAAGTGATAATAATCTGTTTACATCATAGTCCATAGTTCTTTGCAGTCAAACATCCACTCTAAGTATATATACTATGCAGGTAATGTGGGGATATTTTTGTCTCTTACCCACCTACCCACACATCCACACACACTCATTCATCACTTCCTCTCCATGCCTCACTTAAAATAGTCTGATGCAGTTGTTGTGTTAGTGCTTACACCTGCAACCCAAAGGTGAGTCGAAGCGACTTCTTCTGTCTTTATCCGATTCTAAGCGCATCCGCACCACATCAGCTTTTGTTGCTAGGAGACAGAAGCATCCTGAGGCGAGGCCGCCTCCTCAATGCCAGACGTGTTCGCTTTTTACAGCAGCTCTCTCTTTCCCTTTTTCTCCCTCCATTTCTCCCTCTCTCTCTCTCTCTCTCTCTCTCTCTCACTCTCTCTCTCCCAGTGGCTATAGTGCGTTCCCGTGTGCGCACCCACAGAAGTGGAGTTTATCTTCTCGGGAAAACACGGCAAAATGCGGGAGGTGACCTACTCGGATGTGCTTCAGGTAGGATACAGAGAATTTTTGCATTATTATTTTATTATGTTTGATATAAAGATAAGTATCTTCTTTGTAATTTACAGTGCAGGAATTCCAAAAACGATGCTCTAGAATGAAAAAAAAACATGCACTGCACATTAGTAAACGAATAGCGTAGAGAATTTTTAATCCTGGTTAATAATTGTTTCGTTTATGGGATCTGAAGTTGCAGAGGGAGTTGTATGGCAGTTTGTAGTAGGCGAGTAGGATGCCAGGGGAGAAAACTTTCCTCTGATCGCCTCCAACTCAATTAAGGGGCACTGATGTGGATGCCCAGGACAGCCTGGTAAGCACATAGAACAGTTAGGTATGGATGGGATTATGGATGTAACTTTAAGTTAGATAAGGCTGGCTATAGAAGCACTGCGTGTTAAGCTTTGTGACTTCTCAACGTAAAGTCATTAACGTTACATTTTCGTTTTGCGCTTCCCGACGCGCAGGTGCGCTCATATTTGCGCACTGGATTTTCACCTTTATTTTGTTTTGATAAATGTCCCAAACAACTTGATTTGTATACTTTAATAGGTTTTTTTTCTTAGCTTATTATCTATTTTATTTTACAAGTCCTAAATCAGAATCCCTACTTTTCAGACATCTGACGTTACAGGGTTGCCAAGTAGTTCAGGCATCTAAAAACAAAATGACACGTTGGTGCATCACTTAGGGGATTTAATGTGCATGTAAAACCATAAAAAAATATTCAGCAGAAAGGGAATTAATCCAAATACCTCAGGTCGGGTTAGTCGACAGCGTTGTGGAGAAGCACGGTGTGTTACAGAACTGAGTGTTAATACTGCCGCTTAAAGCATCGCCGTTACACAGAGAAAATAAACCAATAATTAATGAATAGTATTTTCTTAATAGTGTTAAATACATGGACTTAGTGTAAACTACATAACACCACTACTAAACACCGCTGGTTTCCTTTTGCCTGGCTTGTAGATATAAAGGTGCAGCTTGGTTAACATGAGGGAATGTCCCAGTAGTGCGTACACACCTACACGCTCCCTTTCATATGTTCTAGAGTTTTATTGCTTGATAAACCCTGTAGATGTACAAGATAGGTAGTCTTTTGTAGAACATTTTAGATGAGAGGTGAGCAGCAGTTTGTGCAATTGCACTATAACTGTGTGTGTGTGTGTGTGTGTGTGTGTTTGGGTGTATTCAGCAATTATTTAAAATGTGTGGCCTTGGACAGAATAGAAGTCTTTGCTGAGATTTCTGTGTGTATGTTGAAGAATGAGAGGTTTTTATTTTTGCAGACAAGCTTGAAGCCTACTCAGTTCACGCACGCTGTGTGTAATATACAGTCAACATGTGTATGAAGCAGTTGTGTATAAATGTATGCATAGATAGACGATTAAAAGATTAATAGAATAGAAAAAAAGACCTAAAATGTCTTAGGTTTAAGGTTTTAGACCATCTCACAGATTTGGAACAGCTTTAGTCCACATTGGCATCAAAGTTTTTTTACGTAAGTAGTGCCACAAATTAGTGGTAAAAAACACTCGGATCCAAAGTCTGCTACAGTATAGGTGTTCGATCGAGGTGTTAACTCCTTTAGTGACCTGTGAATAGGTGTGAACTCATCTTAAAAAAGATCACTTCAATCAGGAAAGACATTTTATCATAGGTTCAAGATGATCTGCCAGGGAAACTGGTGTAGATTTGCAATACGATGTTGCTTTTAAGAGATAAGTAAACCCAAATCATCATGAAATCCGATGAAATATATGTCCCCAATAGTGTTTTTTTTTAATGTGTCACCCATTTGCAAGAGATATTGTACATACAGAATGTCTGCCTGTCTACATACACAGATGTGCAATTTATTTTTTGAAGGTGTAAGTGACTGAATGCTGCACTCCACAAAATTATGCTTAAAATGATGCAGGAAAAGGCATGCATTGTGCATATAAATAGATCCCTTAAACCCATCGGTCTAAAAAACAGTTTATTTAACAGACGCATCCCCCAAATGCAATCAGCCATTCAAAAGAACAGGAAAGAGTGTACAATAAGAGTTCACACTAATGGACTTTCACACTATAAAAATGATCAAACTAGAATGGAGAAAGACAGCTAAATATATATGTATAATGAATTTACATGCATGTGCGAGTCCTGATAGTGCTATACATTCGTTTACATTCATCTGTGAAAGCCTGAGAAATGTTCTTAGCAGAGGTAGGACACCTTTGCCATTTTCTTCTCTATGTTTGCCTCAGATGAGGTCTCAGGGTGAGAAACTGTAATATCAATTCTGCCTTAATCACATACTCAGAAGGAGCATCAGCTTGCTTGTACCGTTTTGATTATAATGGGGAAAGCAGTGCCTCAGGCAAGACCTTAGTGTTGGAAGGTGGTGGTTTGTAATAATTCTGGCTTCATCCAGATCAAAACATATAGTCTATATTGTCCTATAAGACGATACATTATAAATATATATATATATATATATATATATATATATATATATATATATATATATATATATATATATATATATATATATATATATATGAGAGAGAGAGAGAGAGAGAGAGAGAGACGGAGAGACAGACATAGATAGATAGATAGATAGATAGATAGATAGATAGATAGATAGATAGATAGATAGATAGATAGATAGATAGAACATCTTACATCCTGTAAAGTATATATACAGAGAGAGAGAGAGAGAGAGAGAGAGAGAGAGATAGATAGAGAGAGATAGAGAGAGAGAGAGAGAGAGAGAGAGAGAGAGAGAGAGATATTAGAGATAGAGAGAGGGATAGATATAGATATATATAACATCTTACATCCTGTAAAGTGTATATATATATATATATATATATATATATATATATATATGTATATAGATATAGATATATGCAACATCTTACATCCTGTGTGTATATATATATATATATATATATATATATATATATATATATATATATATAGAGAGAGAGGGGGGGGGAGAGAGAGAGAGAGAGAGAGAGAGAAATATAGAGAAAAGAGAAGGAGTATCAATTCAACACACATCAAATGATAAATGCCTTCTGAAAATGCTTCTGGAAATTAAGCTCTTAAATTTCCACCCAAACAAGCGGCAATGCTGCATAATTCTTGCGTCAAATCAACAAAGCGCCATGGTGGTATGCATCTATCTGTGGGTGTGTGCAAGCAGAAGTGTGAAGAGATTTCAGCAGCCTGTCACTCCTATTCGCTGCCAAGCAAAACTGAGCAAAAAAGAGAAGCAGCTTTGTAGTTGTAGAGGGATTTTTTTTTCTGGGTCTTTTGAGAGGAGGTGGATGTGAGGGGTGGGTTGGGGTGGTGTTGCAGTGTTATGTGTTGTTGGTGCAGAGCAGAGCTTCACGTTTATCTTTCTGCATGGCTCGCACGTACTTAGGTTTTAAAGCACGACTAAGGTTTTTACGCACTTACTAAGTGAACATGTTTCACACGTGCAAGCGTGTTTTAGCTTAGCGCAAAGCTTGCATTGGAAGTTTAACCCAGATTTAATATTCTGCCAAGCGTATTGCATTAATAATTGTGTTTGTCGGAAAGCAGGGAGACAAGAGAAGACTTGGCCGTTGTATGTTGATTAAAGAGTCTGCTTTCAGGTTTGAAGAGGTGATCGAAATGCATAATTTGGAAAAACAGCGATGAATCTGCTTTCACTCAGACACACTTGTACATAATAATGGTGATTATTTCAGATGGCCACAGCATAGTGAACAAGATTACCTTTCCTATGCATATTAATATTCATAAACCTGACCTGCTGAAATCAATCTAATTTAATCTTATACATTTGCTTATACCACAAAAAAAATGCTGCAGGATAAAAAAAGTCTGTGTCGAACTTAGACCTGTCTCAGTTTTAAGCATTTGCCTACCTAAAGATGGTCCTGGCCACTGGAAAAAGTTTGTTAAAAATAAAGTAATAATAATTATGTTCTCGTACCTTTCCGTCTTTACATACATTTACAGCATTTGGCAGACAACCTTATCTAGAGAAACTTACATTTATCTCTTTTATACAACTGAGTAATTAGAGGTTAAGGGCCTTGCTCAGGGGCCCATCAGTGGCAGCTTGGTGGTGCTGGAAATCAAACTCTGATTTTTTAATAAGCAGCTCAACACCTTAAACACTGCCCTACCACTTGCACATGCAGAAAGTGTGACAAGATGTAAAGTGTTCTGATAGAAATTATAGAATGTCAGTAAAGTGCAAGGATTAGCTAAAGTACAAACCTGTACAAGTTTTCTATTGGAATCAAGACTCAACCTCGGCTCGGTCCTGGTCTTCACTTTGTAAAGCTACTATTAACACATTATAACTTTTTTAAATGAGATGAGAGATTATTCTTATATATTGTTTTAGAAGTCTCATCTTTTCATTATCATCACTAGCCCGCTTGCTGGAGATAAATTTCTAAATATAAAATGTATAACCATTGATGATATGTTTCTGTAGACTACTTTGTGACAATGTACACTGATAAAAGTGCTACACAATAAAAATGAAAAGAATTGAATGAAATTAAGCAGCATTTTAAACTATAAACCTAAACTCTACTTAACGTAACATTATAGAGATAAAAGAAACTTATTTTCTGGGCATTATATAACATTAAACATAACCCTAGGAAATGTTATGATGATAAATGTATTATCATTAGTGTTGACAATCTGCGTTGCTATAAATCACTAACGTGCTGTTGGAAAACTTTTTTTAACTTCTGTAGGCACAGAGACATAATTTATTTATGACAACATTAGATATAGTATCTTTCATATACTGCATATATACAGTAATTTGTTACATCTACAGTATAGTATAACTCACTCTTATTTATGTAACTTATCAATTTAACACTTATCAACTTGCAATCCATCCATCCATCTATCCATTGTCTATACCCGCTTATTCTTAATCAGGGTCACGGGAGATCTGCTGGAGTCTATTCCAGCTGTCATTGGGTGAAAGGTCACCAGTCTAATACATGGCCACATACAGACAAACAATCACACAGCTACACACACGCCTATGAGCAATTCAGAATCAAAATTAATCTTACATACGGGTTTTCAGACTGTAGGAGGAAACCAGAGTAAATACAATATTTTCTCTCTCTCTCTCTCTCTCTAACTCTCTCTTTCTTTCTGTTTCTCAAAGTAAGTCAATAAATACACCTGATTCATTTCAAAATCCCTGTGAGTTACACAGGAGTATAAAAAGTCACCAATTTTATTTCTACATCCACACAGAACTTTACTTTCTCCCATAATTCCATGATAAAGTCTGTTCTCTAGTTTGACATGTTCACCACCAGCCATTGCGATCAGTTTTGTCCTCAGATGAATTTCTGGTCGTGTCAAAAGATTTCAGACACTTTCCCACAGTGTGAATTTGCCTACGACAACCATCAAACAAAGAACCAACTTTTTGTCTTTTTCTGTCTTTGCCTTTTGTTGACGTGCTTTGACAGTCTGACATGAAGACTACTAAGAACCTACAGAAGTGGTCATCAAACCTGGTCTGGGAGGGTGTCCTGGTGTCCTGGAGAGTTTGGCTATAACCCTAATCAAACACACCTGGTTGAAGCTGACCTCTGCAGGACACCGTCTGGTGACCTTTATCCTAGAGTGTTACATGGGGATCATGTTCGTACCGACTGACAAGCAGCAATCACACTCTTTTTAGTGTTGCACTCTACCTTGGGGTCCTATTTATGGATCAGTAGCCTTACTGCACTAAAAAAGTAGTGTGTGAATATTACATACTGTTCCTCCAGGATGGAAACACACCCTGTCCTGACTTCCCCCAGTTCACTATGAGTAGACAGTGAACGGGTTGGAAATATTTGTAGAAGATGGTAAAGCAGAACTTAAAGTAGGGTTCTGTGACAACAGGCTGCTTCTCACAAGATGCAAACTAGGGTTGCAGAGTAGATTGTTTCAGCATCGACATCGCAGTATGTACATCTGCAATAGTCACATTACAGGATGTACAATGTCGAGTGGGGATTATATTTAACTGCACAACAGTTCACATGTGATTAATTGTAAAGTTTAATAATAAAGAAAAAGTTTAGCATGTGCAAGTTTTGTTTGTTTTAAGGCCTGTTACTGGGGGCAGTGGTTGCTTAGGTGTTAGACTGCTAATTAGAGGATTTGGGTTTAATTCCCCGCACCACCAAGTTGCCACTGCTGGGCATTCATTCACTTCATTTACAGCATTTGGCAGACACCCTTATTCAGACGACTTACATTTATCTCTTTGATACAACTGAGCAATTAGAGATTTGCTCAGGGACCCAGCAGTGGTGGCTTGGTAGAGCTGGGAATCGAACCCACAATCTTCAGGTTCGTAGGCCAACATGAATCAAAAGCCACCACCTCCCTACTTGATCACTTCCCCACTTAACTCCCAATTAGTCAGTTGTATAAAAGAACGAAATAAATGTAAGTCGCTCTGGATAAGGGCGTCTGCCAAATACAATAAATGTAAATGGAAACAACTTAAGCAAGTTTAGAGAATTTAGATGCAAAAAAAATAAGATTTATTCTAGTTAATTCATAGGGTAAGGAATATACAGCGTAATTTTACGTGATTATTCAATTTCTGTATCTGAATCTCTATAAAAACGTAAATCAGTGTTTATTTCATTTGCATCTTTGTTTTATTGTATAGATCTATGCCTAAAATTTATGCATTATATTTTATGCAGATGCACTGCCTTACAAAGTCACCCCAGTCAGTCTAAAATAAAGGAATTCTTTACATTATTTACATTTATTCTTTAATGTGCAGCCCGGTCCCAAAGACAAAAAAAAGTATTCTAAAGCCAGAGTGAAAAGAGGAATCATTAAAATCATTAAATTAAGATATTTATTATGTCCTACGTCTGATTTGTGTCTCATCACTCGTAGCTGCTGACGGTGGACAAACGTGGATGGCCAAAAGGTGACTCAGAGCTGCTGTTTCCACAATCGATCTTGTGCTCAGTTTTCCATTACTGGGCGTTTAATGGCTTTGGCAGTAAGAAATGAGTGTTACATCTGAACGTTACTCAGAAACGTTGCTGATTTATACGATTCTTCAAAGCTGCTGGTCAGAAATCGGTTTGAAATCTACATTTATAAACAAGACGATATCTTTAAACACAAATTCCAGCGTCAGCCAGATGAGGACGCGTTTTACCTTAAGTCTGGTTCCTCTCAAGTTTTTTCCTCATACCATCCTAGGGAGATTTCTCTTGCGAATGTTGCCTCAGGCTTGCTTGTGGGAGATTATTATAAACTTTATATTAGAACTGGTATAAACTTTATAATATATTTTTCATCTGAAGTTTTGTACAGTATGGCTGCATTGAAACAAAGTATATTGTAAAAAAAATCAATGCAAATAACATCCATAATAATAAACAGAGTTGGTGAATAACTATTACATATAACGGAGGAACATGACAGTAATTTTCTATAATTACTGAGAAAACAGTGTGTAATTAAATTTCAGTTGCTTATAAATAGGGTAAAGATTAGAAATAATGTTTAATTTGTTTATTTTTTTAACAAACCTAGGATATGTTGAATACTATTAATTTGCCTGTTGTTGATTTGTATGATTATTTTTTTAAACATTTATTAAAGCTGTGATATTCTGAGGCTTTTGATTGGTCCTCTGGTTTAAATTCGCTGCACAGCATGTCTGCCAATTACAATAATCCATATTGCCTCTGAAAGCTTTAGGCTAGTACATCCTGTCTGAGAGTAAGGTTAACTCTGCCTGGTATAAATGACTGAAAATAATTGAGTTGAAAATATTGGTTAGAAACTTAAAAATTAATTTTAAAAAATTTGTTACTGTTATAAAGTAATTGAAAAGTTACATTACTTGTTACATTTTTAAAAAAATGGTCATTTCTAATCTGTAACCTTTTCCATCACTAATAATAAACAAGCATGAAAAATAACTAAACATTTGAACACTTTTATTTATAATCACTTTAATATTTATAATAATTCATAGCCATCTGCTTACTTTGTTATATATATATAAACTATATATATATATATATATATATATATATATATATATATATATATATATTATAATTTTAAGAACTGCTGCTGGATGGATAATAACGGCTTATCAGCCATTCCTGCTTTCCTTGAGTCTAATGGGATTTTCCCTTTACAAATAAATGTAATATTCAAGGCAAAACAGTGCAGCTAAGGAACATTGTTGCTGTGGTGAGAGGAAGTACTTGGGGATTTGGCTGAGTTTGGAATTGATTTTGTGAGCTGACTGTTTGATTTAAGCATGACGTTAAGAAACTGCCTGCAAGCAAAAATCCAATTATAATCAAGCTTCTCTCTACCCAAAAAAAGCCCTGTACCCCCCTCCTGACCCATCTTAGTAAGCTAATTAACACGATTAACCAAGGGGAACTGCGAAACGTACATGGCTCAGGGAGGGACAGAGAAAGCATTTGATTACTTGCTGGCAAAAGTTAGCAAACTTCTTTCAACTTCAGATCGTTGTAAATGTAGGTGATTTGCATAAGCCCTGAGTTTTAAACTGATGCTAAATGACAAGGATGCTATAACTATACTGTATATATGAAATTCAACAATTGAACTCTTCAGGTGATCACCAGATATCACCAATAGGTTATAGAACTGACCAGATTGCTACAGTTCAAACGAAAGTAAGCTGCTGTCTGCTCTAAAAAATTTTGGGCGACACTTTAGAATAATGGCCGGTAGTTAACGAACAACTATGCACGAAATAATAGGTAGTATTACATTTACACTTAAATTAATACTGTTAACTAATATAGAACTGAGCTTAACTAAGCAGTAGACTAGTGATGTCACCCTGCAAGAACTTTAGATTGGATGGATGGATGGATGGATGGATGGATGGATAAATTGGATAAATAGATAAATAGTTTTTCAGTGAAAAATAACACCCTGTGCCTTGTAATAAATTCAGGGCAGTTTGAAATCACTAGAAAAACAAACAGTCATAGACTTTAGCAGTCTCCGTGTGCATAAATGACACCAGGCAGTTCTTTAACAGTCTGTCAAAACACATCTGTCAAAAAAATCAACACATTTAAGCCCTAACATCTTCTGCCAATCTCTTAGGTACACGCACTTAAACCTATTGCTCACAATCAATGTAAGAACTTTTCGTGGCAGCTTGACTGGAGTCTGAATGTTGTGGCTGGCAGCAAGAGATAACGAGGCTACTGGCAGTTGTCCTTTTTTTGTGTAGGATAACCTTAGCATCACAAGGGATGGCCATTAACTGAAGGAGGAATGTTTGCAGTGTGTTTCTTAAGGTTTGGTAAGCCTGCCAGATTGATGCACAACCTAACAGACTTCTTGCAGCAGCTCGTGAACGCGTTCTTTACAAAGAAAGCATGGAACTTCAAGGAGGAAATCAGATTAGAGAAGCTTTTCTCTAAGTTCCAAAATCAAAACAGAGGCTTTAGATAGCATCTGAGCAGCTTCACTATCTCACAAAAAATAAAAAAAATTTTTAAAAAGCATAGCAGTACAAAATAAATATTTAAATATTTAATTTTATATCATAGTGAAAATTAATATTTTGACTGATATTTCGCTAAAGAATTTTTTTCGTGCCGTGTCTCTTTTATCGAACCAGGTGTTCAGAGGATTCTGCAATAGATTCGATTTAAAAATAAAAAAAAGTTTTAGTGCAATTTTGAGAAGTCATGCTAATAGTAAGACTCTTTTTTAATATTGTCTTCATCTTGTCAATAATATCATTGTAAAGAAATTTTGTACTAAATGATAATAAATAATAATTGACGTTTTCACTAATGATCCTAGATCTTTAAAGAAGCTTTATTCTTTAACAGGTTGTGGAAAATTGTCTTTGGGTTTCCCATCACCAACACACACAAACAACACAAATATTTTTACAGCACTGGGCATGAAGGATAATTGAGAACCTTTAATGGTTGCCTATAGCATTACCTATAGCAACAGTTAAACCTTGGCATAAACGATCCCTAAATCTTTTTCAGAATAGATGTTGTGTAAAGTTTAATTTACTGAAGTTTTATTTTTAATCCATCCAGCAGATGGATTGTGTTTGTCAAATTTTCTTTATTGTATTTATTCAAGATTCTCATTCCAGTGTTGTATTCTTGCTTTCTCTCAGATGCTGTTTTCTTATTGATTTATGTTTCTTTGTGTCTTAGAGTATCTGTTCTGACATGTTTATTCACAATGAAGGGTGGCATTTTGTATGGTGTGTGTGCGTGTGTATGTGTGTTTAGACATTTTTACAAGCACAGATTTTTTTACCTTTCATCTCTCTCTGCAAATGCATGCCTATTTTTAATCTCAGTCTGTCTGTCTCTGTCTTTTTTTTTCTCCAGGTCCTAAGCTGACTCCTAGTTCGAGCATCTTCATGTATGATCACACACTCTTCCCTGTGTCTGGTTCATGGCTCTTCCGTGCCTTTGACACTCCCTCATAATCCACTGAACCGCTAACCTGCTCCTGTTTAGTCTCTGTGTAACCATGTCATCTGCAGTTCGAGCCCTGTTGCTTGTGCTGCTAGGAGCCGGTGTCCTGCTATCCAGTGGTGACTCTCCACGCCGAGAAATTAAGATTGATGGAGACCTGGTTTTGGGAGGGCTCTTTCCTATACACGAGAAGGGCGTTGGCATGGACGAGTGTGGGCGCATCAATGAAGACCGTGGCATTCAGCGTTTAGAAGCAATGCTCTTTGCAATAGACCAGATCAACCGAGATGTTAGTCTGCTGCCTGGTGTCTCACTAGGTGTCCACATTCTGGACACATGCTCCAGGGACACGTATGCACTAGAGCAAGCACTAGAGTTTGTCAGAGCGTCATTGACCAAGGTGGACGACACAGAGTTTATCTGTCCTGATGGTTCATACGCATTTCAGGAGGACAGCCCGTTGGCTATTGCCGGAGTCATTGGAGGTTCCTACAGCAGTGTCTCCATACAGGTTAGTGGAGAATAAGTTTTGTTCAGATTCTTAAAGAAGAAACTCAATCTCCAACTGTTTTGGATGGGTATACAGTGACTGAGTGTCTGATCCCCCAGCTTGCTTTTAATTAGAGTATGCAAGTCAGGCCCAATATGGTGATATGGTGATACAGTTAAAAGGTTTATGCAAAGATTAACTCCATTATGTTTGTTGTGTATGTAGAGTCCCTGTATATGAGTCTCTTTGATATCCAATCACTCTCGCTTTCTTGTGTGGTATTTAGATAATAAGTCAAAATAACGTGGTGTGGATGCCCTCCTGACAAAACAATAAAGCTATTAACTATAAGCTTTAGGTGTGTGGGGGGATTAAAACTTTGTACTTTCTAGATCTTCACCAAAAGTCAAGATGAAGATGTCAAATAGATGTTGCTGCACATACTTGTACATTTCGTGATTACATGTATTACGACATGCTTACATTAATAATATAATAACATTTAATATGAATATCATAAGGGCAGCATGGTGGCTTAGTGGTTAACACTGTTGCCTCACAGCAGGCCTGGGTTCGATTCCGGGGCAGGTGCCTTTCTATGTAGAGCTTGCATGTTCTTCCTGTGCTTGTGTGGGTTTACCCCGGTTACTCCGGTTTCCTCCCACAGTCCAAAAACATGTTATGTTGATTGGTGCTTCTGAGGCACCAGTAACCAGGTTCCTGCCTCTTTCGTCGATTTCAAGGAGCTTCGAGGATGGACTGGGACTCCACTGCTCCACTGGCACAAGGCTACAATTTACATTTCATTTGGTCATAAAAATACATAAAAAAACATGTGGTGTAGCCCAGATGTGGATGGGTTCCCTATTGAGTCTGGTTCCTCTCAAAGTTTCTTCCTACTTCATCTCAGGGAGTTTTTCCTTGCCACAGTCGCTTTCTGCTTGCTCAATCCCACACTTTTCACTGTTACAGCATACTGTGTAAAGCTTGACATGTGAGACAATGTCTTTTGTTAAAAGCGCAACACAAATAAAATTGAATCGAATTGAACTGAATTGAATAGAATTGGCATAAGGAGTGAGTGTAAGTGTGTGTGTGGCCCTGTGATGGACTGGCAACTTGTCCAGGGTGTACCCCTCCTGCCTTTTGCTCTTTCAGAGAGATGCTGGGATAGGCTCCAGCAGATCACTGTGACCGCGAATTAGGAAATAAGCGGGTATAAAAACTAAATGAATATAATAAAGTACATTTCCACCACAATATCACAGTTACAGTTAGTGTTACTACAGTAAACCTATTGAAAATATTGTTGAGATGTGGATTAAAACGTAATGCTGTCAGAAATGCTGTCATACAATGTTTTTCATGTGTCCGTGTCCATGTCCGTGTTGTTGAGAATCTCATCGCTGTTTAAATTACTGTGAGCTGTAATTTTTGACCCCTGCTTCAAACTTGTGGAAACTCACAGTACTGTTCAGTGGTCGCGTGATCGAGATCAGTCAGGTAGTGAAGTCATTTGTTCTAGGCTTGCAGTGTGATGCCTTTAGTCAGACCTAATAATGCTTAGTGCAGAGTATCTGAGTAAGATTCAGTTGCTGCTTTGTTCACGTTGCATGATGGCTCGGCGACAGGACGGTAATTATAAGATCACATTGCCCTGTATCCTGCTCTCTAATTGTCTGTAGGTCATCGCCAACGTATTTTTCACTCATAACTTATTTTACACAGCAGAATTTTGATTTGCCAATTTTGATTTTATTTAGCATGTTAAAGATTTCGCAGGCATCGTTGATTCTCTCAGATCACCTCGTGGAGAATTCTCACTCCTATAAACACGCACCGACTGGCCTCCGATTTCAGGCATTTGTTAGCAAATTCACAAAAAAACTTGCCATTAAGTAATGTGTTATCTATCCAAAACTCCAAGTCTGTTATCGCAGCCATAATAACAACAGCATGATTTATTCCGTAGTCCTCTTTGTATGCAGAGGTGATATTCCTTCATTCTCATAGAATTACTACAGACCACTCAATGATTTCACTAGTCTCTAAGAACTGAGCAAAATACAAGAGTGTAAAGACCCTGCCCTTGTATAGCATTGGCATGCCTGATCCATTATTTAAAAAGCAGCATTTAGGGGAAAAATATCCACACCAGCTTTTATTCATTCCTCCCTATTTAAATACAGCACGCTTGCTCCAGTTCCTTCCCTCATGCATACGTGCCCGGATTAGCGCTGTGGCTATGCTATTGTGTGCTTTGTCTGTTGCTGCCTTCTTGCAGCACTGAAAACCTGAGCACAGCACTGAGGGGAATTTGCATAGTTTTACATAACCTCCCCCATCTGGGGCGCCAGAAAAGCCAGTTTTCCCTATCGGTTCTAAAATCCATAAACTGTGTTTTTTTTGTCATCTCTTTCTCTCTATCTCACACACACACTCATACTCTCTTACTGTCTTATTTCGCCTGTCTCTGAAAGTTCTTCTTTTCCTTTTGTGATTTCTTTAAATATAGGCTACTGCTGTGTGTTTCTGGAAGAAGGCAGTAAGACCATGACCTCATCACAATCTCTTGTTTATAAAAAAAAAAAAAACCTCATTGTTACCTATCGGTCTCTTTCCCACAGCAACAATTAGTCACCATTTATTTCCTGCCGCTGTTGTCTGGCCGTTCATTCTGCGTTCACCTGACAGACACCCAGGAGAGCTTGTCGAGCCTCCTACACACCATCTCTTAATGCCAAACCATTTTTTTCTAACCACTTCTGAGACATGAGAGCCTGCTTCAGGTTTATATATCCCATAACTGCAGAAAGCACAATGATTACTTGAGAAACACAGGTAGAGAAATCCTGTCAGAAATCTACATGGTTGTATCTGT
Source organism: Bagarius yarrelli (assembly GCA_005784505.1). Classification (NCBI taxonomy): domain Eukaryota; kingdom Metazoa; phylum Chordata; class Actinopteri; order Siluriformes; family Sisoridae; genus Bagarius; species Bagarius yarrelli. The sequence goes on from VCAZ01000011.1 coordinate 4,630,441, forward strand.
AATATTTTGCACTGCACTGAAACAGCGGTGGGTTTCTTATATTATAGGAATGTAAGTTGCTTAATCCAATGATGTAACATTTTTAATTATCTCATGTAATCTTCAAACTTGACTTGTTACAAATTGTGGTAACAGGAATAAACACGGATTACAACACAGTGACCGTCTGGAATTCTGAAAACTAATGATGAGGTTCTCAATACCAGCTCGGTCTTGCGGCAGCATAAGGCAGTGGCAGCTCGTGTCAGTTGTGCCTCCGCACTCAGTGTGAGACGTGATGTGTTAAAGCCAAGCTGGCTGTGACCACAAAGAAACCTTTTCACTCTTTTTCTGCCTCACTTGGCTTCAAATGATCTCTTCAATAGACCTTAAATATTTTTGTTGTGTGACCTGATTTTAGAAATCATTCCTTCGTCCTAGATGTACTGATGTTTCAATATACACTTGTGTGTGTCTTCTCCTAGGTTGCAAACTTGTTGCGCCTGTTTCAGATCCCTCAGATAAGCTACGCATCTACGAGTGCCAAACTAAGTGACAAATCACGCTACGACTACTTTGCTCGCACGGTCCCTCCGGATTTCTACCAAGCAAAGGCCATGGCTGAGATCCTACGCGCCTTTAACTGGACATACGTTTCTACAGTGGCATCCGAAGGGGATTATGGCGAGACGGGAATCGAGGCCTTCGAGCAGGAGGCGCGTTTGCGCAACATTTGCATTGCTACATCAGAAAAAGTGGGTCGCTCCAATGCAAAGCGTTCGTCATATGAAGCAGTGGTTCGCCAGCTTCTTCAGAAGCCCAACGCCCGCGTGGTCGTGTTGTTCCTGCGCAGTGATGATGCCCGGGAGCTGTTGGGCGCCGCCACCCGCCTCAATGCCTCTTTCCTCTGGGTGGCCAGCGATGGCTGGGGGGCGCAGGAGAGCATCATCAAAGGAAACGAGTTCACAGCAGATGGTGCGATCACATTAGAACTCGCAGCACATCCTATCCTTGAGTTTAACCGCTATTTCCAAAGCCTCAATCCTCTTAATAATCACCGGAATCCATGGTACAAAGACTTTTGGGAACAGAAGTTTCAGTGCTCTTTGAGCATATCCTCATACACAGGGGTAGAAAGGGCAAAGCCACCATGTGACCCAGACCTGGCGGTAGATAATTCGAACTTTGAGCCTGAGTCTAAGATTATGTTTGTGGTAAACGCGGTGTATGCTATGGCCCATGCATTACACCGTATGCAGAGGACACTGTGCACTAACACTACCCGCCTGTGTGATGCCATGCGCAGTCTTGATGGCAAGAGACTCTACCGGGACTTCCTGCTGCACGTCAACTTCAAAGGTAATGCTAATCATTTCGTCGGGTTCGTTCACTCTTTTTATTTGTCATACACAAGTTTCTTTCACCTGCAACATGTTCCTGGATCGACATTATTTTTAACCAGACACTGGCATCTGATGTACTACAGCTTGGTTTGACCAAATACCAGCTGCCAAAAACACAGACTGAGCTGATAATAACAACATGCCTGCCAGCTAGAAAGTGCTGGTCGATAGAAACAGTTTCTGAATTTCTGCTATTTGTCCAACAATTTAGACAAGGTGGGGCAAGTAGAAAATTTCAAGCCTTTATCGAACAGTTTAGACAAGTCTTGGCGTTTTGATTGGACCTTATTTTATTTATTTTTGTGCAAAGACCTTTAGTTGTAGTTTCCAATTATACTTTTTTAGTATATCAACACCTTTTTGCATATTTAGGTTTAAAAATCAGGAAATTGGGGTCTGTGCTGCAAGATCAGCAATGATATAGCACCATTGGGAGCACAGAGCGTTAGTAGCCTTACTCAATGGCCTAACAGTGACAGCTTAACCAATATTGCAATCAGCAACACAAAGCATTAAACATTTGAACTGAGGCTTATGCTAAAACTAGATATTATTAGCTTATCATTTACATTTAGATTAAATGTTTATCTATCTAAGCACTTAATGATTAAGGGCCTTTTTAGAGGCCAACTAGTGGAAGCTTGGTGAAATCAAACCCATTAGCAGTCCAACACTTTAACTAGTGAGCTACCGTTTCCCCACATCTATCAAGCTAGATGCAATACAAACGCAAAGCTAACACAATGTTTAAAAAACAAATGAGTTGGGACTTTAATATTTTTTTAATTATAATTTTTTTAAATAAATTAAATAGTTCATTGCTTTACTGCATGTTTTTTTTGTAGTTAGCCGACTCCTCAGCATGCTAATCCATGGCTTTAATAGCATCAATGCTTTATTTACCATTTGTAATCGTTTTACCACCTAAAACACAGGACTCTGCATTAAGCGTTTCTGTCTGAAAGCCCATAAATGCATCTGGAGCTAGAATAAGGATGTGCAGACTGATCGCACGGATCAGATGGCAGTAATTGATTAATAAGAAACATGCTTTCAGGAAAAACAACTGTTTCTTCAGGAACATGTCCTACTTGAAGAAATCAGGTTCAGTTTCTGTTTTATTAAAACCGCATACTGGTTTTGCCTCATTATCTGCCTTGGTATGTAGCAGGATGTGTGTAGGCCTTCAGAATCATGCTGTGTTTCTGTGTCAGTCAGCGGCTAATGTGTGTGGAGGTACACAGTGGCGGCGTAATTAGAGCCACTGTGAGAAGTGTTTGCTGCGCTGGCAGACCTGTGGCTGTGATGGCGACACGAGCCGAGACGCTGCGCTCACTGCTGCTGAAAGGATTGGGTTTGACTGACAGCCAGAGAGCAAAAGGAGCAGGTAAAAATAAACCATGTAAAAGTGCTCAGGCTGGCGTGGCAATATTAGATGAGCTTATGGCACGCTTAGCCGTGACTGTACACAAACACACACGAAAACAGAGATAAAAAAGAGAGAGAGAGCAAGAGAGAGAGAGAAAAAGAGAGGATTCTAAACTCTTTCAAAGACGCAGAAAGTCTGGGATGTTGGAAAGTAAGGAAACTTTGCTGAAAATATGATGCTTGGATTTGCACATATACATGCAATAAAAATGTCGATCCACATCTGTTTGCATATCGGTAAAAGAACTAGAGAGAGACTGAAAGCCGCTGAGAGATAAAACGATGTGAGTGGGTTGGATCATGTCAGCAGAGAAGGATTCTCTTTGAAATTCACAACTTCATTTTTTAAGCACAAAATCAAAGGCATGTGGGGTTTGAAGACTGGGCCGGTCGGGTAGAGGAAGCGAGCAATGCTGGAGAATAGAAACAATTACAGAAGCTTATAGGAAACAAAAAGAATGGATGTGTATTTGGAGAAGGCAGATAAGAAAAGAGGAAAAGTCGAGGAATAGTGTGCAGCTAAAAAAGAAAAGTAAAGGGAGAAGAAGGAAGCGGGAAAATTGTCTACAATGGATTCAGACTGGAAGAAAAGAGTGTGAGGTCCTTGTAAGCGTCCTTTTCTAAGATAAACTCCATCTGCTTCTTTCTATCAATTATTCAGCCCAGAATATAAGCGCCAGGGGCAATTAGTAGATTTACCTGGTTAATTTAAATTTCATTTTAGGTATTTTTTTTGGGAAGAAGGATTCTGCTGTCTGAAAAAAACTTACATTTCTGGCCTGAGTGATAAAATAATATGGGGAAAAAATGAAAAAATACCACTGTATACTTTAGAATAGTATACTATGAAAATTAACTTTTTATACTGTAGTGAACTTTACAACTTACTAAAATAACCCTAGAAAACTGTGGTAAACATATGCATTTAGCATTTACTAAAATATTTAGTTTGTTTAGTATTTACACTTCATGCCATACTATAGACAGAACTCTAGTAAACTGATAAACAATATTATAAAGATTTAAAGTTAAAGTTAACAAAATAGCAATAAAAATGATTGTTTTGTTAACATGTTAGTTGTAGGTTTTAAGTATTTTAGGGATTGTCTATGTTTACACATACAGTATAATATAGCTGTAAAAAATGTACTGTAGTAATTAATGTAGTAATTTGTTTAATTTACTATAGTAGAGTTAATATAACAAGTGTGGTAGAATAACCACACACCGAATTACATCATTACATTTTACTATAATATGTTTACTATAATAAAGATAAAAAGCTCCACAGTATTTTTTTGCCTAGAACAGAGAGAGAGAGAGAGAGAGAGAGAGAGAGAGAGAGAGAGAGATAAAACAGTGGCAAAAGGGGGGATGGGACCAGAAGGAACCCAAGCCAGAATCGAACCCCGGTCGCCAAAGCTCAACTGCACATGTTGTTGTGGATGCCGACACCTTAACTACACCACAGTGCCAACTAACAATACAGTATTTACCAAAAGAAATTGTACTACATGTTTCATAGGAAAGAAAAAAATATATATATAAAGTTTTTTAAGATGTGAGTAAAAAAAAAATCATCTTTTGACATTATCTAAAAAATTTGCTTATAAATTAATTTTAGAAATAATTATTACATATATCTTCATGTCTGCACCCTAGACATCTTATGCAACACTGTTTTCTTAGCAGATTTTTTTTGGTCCCTGTCCAGAGCATGGACAGAAATGTAAATTAAATAAATAACACACATATCCAGCTTCCTGGGTTCATTCCTAAGCTTGGGTTACCGTCTGTGCTGAGTTTTACATGTTCTTCCCGCATTTGTGTGGGTTTTCTTACAAGTTCATAACACATGGCACTAGGTGGATTGGCTCATGTAAATTGCCTTTAGGAGAAAATGGTTAGTGAATGTGTGTGTCCACAATGCCCTGTGATTTCTTTTTTAGGAAGGTTTTTTTTTTTTTTCTAATTTTAGGCAAACAAGCCTTTTTTCTATTTTGATGCAGTAATGGTCCAGGTGCATAGCAGACATTCTTACATTCGGTGTCTGATTTCCAATGAAACTAGTTGGGCTTACAGGCGTTTAAATATGGCCGTTGCTCTCCGATGACTTAATTAAATCATGTCAATCGTTGGCTGACAAAAAAACTCAATTCTAATTACAGTGACCGTTCTGGTCTGACTGATCTTGGCTGGTAATGCAGTCAGAGATTAGAATGATGTAACAATAGACCTGTGTTTGATGATATAAGGAGAACGTAGTCATTTTCCTCCATCAGAGCAATCTGAGAAAACTGGCTTTCAGAATGCTGTCTGTCTGTTAAGATGCACAGCAGCATTGCAACTTGGTGTATAAGGTTATTTATTTATTTATTTTCTCTTTAAATTGACATCAAAACAGTGGAGACTAGTGCTTAAAAATTGAAAGGGGCAGTTAAAGAAGATAAGAGAAGATAAGATAAGCTATCTAGGGTGCAGTAATGCAGGACTGTAAATAACCAATGTTGATGATGTATTATTACTGCTAGCTCAAATATTAAAAATGGTAATGTCAGCCAAGACAAATTTTTTTTCCAAAATTCTAATTTATGGCATTTAATAATGCAATGGATTTACTATAAATCAGTGAATTTGAGTTTAAAAACATGATTCAGTCAATTTTTTCAGTCAGATTCAGAGATGAAGACCATAATACTACTGTTGTTCACTAAAAGAAGCCAAAGGAAAAATAATAAAAGGCATGAATTACATCACAAATCACAGTTTACAGACCTACATACACCCTTACTTGTCCGGCGCCCCACACACACAAACAAAAATACAGTTTACATTGTACTATTTTTTTTATGAATGATAATATGTCTAAGAGTGGAATAGTATGGTTTCATTTTGCTATTAATTTATAGTATATATACTGTATTTAATTTATTGTTAACTCTATGGAATATATGGAAAGTTTATATGGAAATTTACCCCAGCACCCCATATTGACTTGCCGCAACTGCATCAAAGAATATTATTGGCGATGTTTGCCCATTTTTACAGGACACACTTCAATAGACCCTGACCCCCACTATAAAATGTGAAATGTTCTGTTTGATGTCAAAAGTTGCATCAATACTTGTGTCTTTAGCATTCGAGTGAGTAAATTAGCTCTGTAGTTTGTTTTCTTTTTAAAGCCAGGCTCTTTACTCAGATTAATGTAATGTGGCAACATGTCATTGGTATAGAAATCTGCATATGGCACCCTTTGGTAATGTAACCTAATAGAGTGTAAAGGGGTATGTATCCATAGCTAAGAGACAGAAAAAAACGAGAGAATTCAGACTATAGTTATTCTCCACCTATGAGGTAAAAACATGCACATGCAGTGATAGAGGAACACACACACATACATATACACACAAACTCAATCTCACAGGCCATTTGAGTAATTTCTGGGTTTTGTTTTTGGTTTTTTTTCTCATAAACCTGAGACATCCTCCACCCACATGCAACACTCCTAGACCTACACACAAAGATTAAATCTCTCCCTATCGGATATATTCAAATGTGATTTATCATGCGTAGATGTTACTATTACTCACCTGATATCTATCTATGTGTGTGTGTGTGTGTGTGTGTGTGTGTGTGTGTGTGTGTGCGTGTGTGTGAGGTTATACCTGTTATGCTCTCAGTCTATGTTTGCTCACAAACACAATGCACTTTTTGTCCTTGTTTTTCTTTTTCTCTCATACAGTCTAATTTTCTTTCTGTACTTGATAAACAAATGTAGACAGATTTGCAGACCTTGAGAAAAAAAGGAAATTATTCTGAACTTGTTGTATAATTGCGAATTTTACTTGAGTAAAAGTATAGTATAGTATAGTACAGTATAGTATCGTGTTGTATAATATAGTGTAGTATAGTGTTGTGTTGTATAGTATAGTGTAGTAGAACGTTGTGTATAGTATAGTACAGTGCGGTATAGTATAGTACAGTTTAGTATAGTACAGGTTAGTATAGTGTTGTATAATATAGTGTAGTATAGTGTTGTACAGTACAGTGTAGTATAGTGTTGTATAATATAGTATAGTGTTGTATAGCATAGTATAGTATAGTATAGTATAGTATAGTATAGTGTTGTATAGTATAGTATAGTATAGTATAGTATAGTGTTAGTATAGTGTTGTATAGCATAGTATAGTGTTGTATAGTATAGTATAGTGTTGTATAGTATAGTATAGTATAGAATAGTATAGTATAGTATAAAAGAGATTTTAAGTATTGAGGGTAAAAGTACAAGTAAAAAGTAAATCCCAAAAATATGTTCTCCACAGTTTTAGCAAAATTTTCTATTTAATTTAATTTGGAGAGACTCGATGCTGTTCATCTAAATTTATTACTCAAAATTAAACAAACTGATTTTAAGCAGCTGCCTTTTAAAAATCTCTGTTTAATGGAAAGCAAACATGAAAACGTGACAGAAAAGTTCAATAAAATGAAAATTAGCAGTTGTTTGCACATGCGCAAAAAAGTTTAATTAATAATTAACGAATTTAACACCAGACCACAGATTTGTCCAACAATCTTGATTGCAGTCTGTGTTTTCTTTATAGTAAAGTCTATGCTTATGAGAAATGTATAGGAGTAAAAATATACATTTTTTATACATCTTTTGCCATTTTTATAAAAAAATGCAAATAAGGGGACGTATTTTTATTTATATCAATATACAGCACAATGTCTGTTTATGCTGATTATTGTGTTTGTGTATTTCATGTATTTTAATTCCATTCCTAGTTCAACTTGATGCCACAAAACTTCCTACGTGACAGCCACAGCATGTGGTAAATCGTTTTACGTTGTCTACAAAGTCCAAATGCCCCCCCTAAGGCTGCTTTCTATCTCCTGTGTAGTTTTTAATTTACACCAGTGAAATAACACAAAATAGCAATCATTTCAAATATGCACAGCCATGGCACTTGTGGGATTTCTAATGGACTGACTCTTTTATTTTATGTATATAGAAACTATTAGTATATTACTTAAAAAACATGCTTTAGAGGGAGAATCATCATGCACAAAGGGTGAACCAGGAGCCACTGCAAAATCCACAATCCAGTCTAGTCCAGGCATTGGTTCACTCTCACTCTCTCAATCTCGCTGCCTATCAACCCCAGCTGTTTTCTGTTAAGCCTCATTTACTTTCTTGGATGTATACTGTATATCATTTCAGTCAGTTTGTGAAGTTTTGGTTATTTGTCATTCGTGAAGTGCTGGCGCATCTATTTATTACCCTTGGTTTAGTTTTCAGAATTGATTATAAGTAGGTTATTGTCCTTTGCAAGAGTATATATAAAATGTCTTTTGGGGACAGGGACACCATAAGCAATTTTGGAGCATATGAAAAAAATTTAAATAAAATAATAATAAAGTTACAATATTACAGTAAACTTCTAATCACTGACATGAAGAATAACAAAAGTATCATTCTTCTCACTCCAAAAGACCTAAGACGGCAAAAGTAAGTTCTCTGCTTTACTCTTTTATAGAGTATCAATGGGATCTTTCCAAGACAGCAGCATAACTGAATAACAACAGATTTTGGACCTTAGAATAACAACAGATTTTGGACCTTAATATAATTTTCTTTAGTTTTATCCGTATTAATAACAAGATTTTTTAATTTCACACCATTCTACTAATTTTGTCACACCCTGATAGAGTAGCCCATAACTTTCAGCAGCATTAAACACGGATATTTAAACCAATAATAGAAATCCTTTCTATTATATTACTGCTACCACTCTTACTACTAATACATTGAGATCTCTGGGGGCCTTCAAAGTGTAAAATGCCTTTAGAATTGTCATAACCTGCCCCTGGTGACAACTGGTGATGTTTGCGGTCACCTGACTATAACAAACATTTTTATACACAAATGATTTGAAACATTTTATTTCTGATTTACTCCCCATGTTGCTGGTAGATTATGCTCCATTCTTCTAGTAAGACTTTTCACTGCAATTTGGAGTTTGAACGTGAGATATGTGTTCATTTAGCTGCAATAGTATTAGTGAGATCAGACACTAACGTCAGATAGGAAGGTCTGTGGTGCAGTCGGCGATCCGGTTTATATCAAAGGTTTTTAGTAGTGTTAAGGTCACGGCTTTGTGCAGATCATTTATGTTTTTCCCAGTTTGAATTATAACACATTGAGTCTTTTGTAGACAGCGAAATTGTCATGCTGGAACAGTGTTTGAGTCTCTTAGTTCCAGTTAAGAAATAATGTAAAGCTACAACATACAGAATTGTTCTAAAACCACATATGGATGTGATGGTTAGGTGTCCACAAACTTTCGGTAATATATTGTATGTATTATTATTATTTAGAAGACTGTTAGAGATTTATTATTATCAGCCAGTCTGGTAAGGAAAATCAAAGCGCAGGGAGATCTTTGTATGTTAACCTTATCATCCCCTCCCTGCTCTCATGCTCATCTGTTGTTAACTCTAAGAGAAGAGAAAAAAAAAGTTGTGTGGGTGGGAATTTGAACTCTGTTCAGATCTGCTATTCAGATCCGCCATGAGTGGACAAAGCTACTGTGAATAAGGTCAAATGTGGCTTGAGTTGTGATCTATTCAATCAGCTCATGTTTAGAGGTTGTCCAGGCAGAGATTGACTCAAAACTGTATAATACTGAAAAATCTTGGAAGTTTAAGCAAAAATAAAGGCTTTAATACTGCCGTCTACTTAAGTCGCATATTAAATCTGTGCCGTTTCACATTACATCCTGGAGAAATGTTCTGTCAGAAGCAAAAATAACGTTTTATGGATTACCCGCCTGGCAGAAAAATAAGTGTCATCAACACTAAATACAACTTTACGAATGACATATTTAGACTGTGGAAAAAAAGGAAAGCTTGTCATACAGCAGACTCTTCTTATTCCCTTTCAATTTTTTCCCCCCAAAAGATTTTTTTTTTTTACATACTGCTTAATAACACAAAAAATAACATTCTTTTAAAAATCGTCTGTGTTATCTGCACTTCTTATATTGAACCTTGATTTATTCATTGTTGTTTTGCAATAAATTGTGAAGAAGTAGTTGGAAGATAATACGTTCAATTCCCTGCACCAACAAGCGGCCACTACTGGGCCCCTAAGCAAAGGCCCTTAACCTTCAAGCGCTTAGTTGGATAAAAAATAGGATTAAAAAAGGTTGCTGTGACTAAGGGTGTCTGCCAAATGGTGGAAATATAAAAATTAAATACTTAAATTATAAATTAATAAAGCTAAATACTTAAATTAAGAAAGACAGTTGAGTTTAAACGGGTTTGCTAGCACTTATGTAGCAATCTGTAGCAGGGGGTGTAGTTATTATTTAATTTATTAATTAGTTATAGTTGGTCATAGTTCACAAGAAGTTCCCAATAACAATACAATAAATTTTTTAGTAACTATCGAATAACTAATAAGGAACTACTTTGTCTTGGAACTTCCTTACCTTAAGACAATATTAGCTATTAATTACTGCTTCTATATCAAAATAAAGTTATTAATTTAAGGGTTAATATAGCATAGCATAGTTACTTGCTTAATACTGACCATTATTCTAAAGTGTTACCTTGTCTTCTCCTGCTAATGTTCAACACAGTATCAAACAGCTTAACGATCAGGTGTCGTCACTAGCAAAAATGCTCATTGTGACTTGCATGACAACAAACCTGCCTGTCAGATACCATCTGTTGTTGTTGTTAACTATGATCGTTTTCCCATGGCATATTCCCACCCATCTGACACTCCAAAAGATCCAACTTCATTACGTCATTAAGGACTTGGACTAACTGTTTGACTAAAATCCAGCTTCATTATCCCATGCAGTTCGATGGGGACTTTTCCAGATTTGCTGAATATAGTCTTCTATAGAATAGAAGTCTTCTAAAAAAACAAGATAAATAGCATAGACCAGCCTGTGTAACTGCTCTCGATTTGTTTGTGCTTCAATTAGTCTGAGCGTCTGATGACTGCAGTGTAAGCGTAGAGTTATTCCTGGTATCTCGTACACCAGGTTAGTCGTGTGCCTGCAGTTTGCTGCAGTAGTGGAACAATATCGCTTTCTAGACTGAGGAAAGAAAATCTGTCTTTTGTTAAACAGAATACATAAATATACCCAGGAAAGATTAGATATTCACACACAGATCCCTGAATATTAAAAATGTATGTACTTCCTATTCGTGTGGTTGATGAAAAATGACTTTATTTTATGTTGTAAATTTGCTGATTTAATTTTTAGTAATTCACTTGTACACATTTAGTTTCACTATTGTTCTTCAGTGTAGACACATAGACCCGCCTATCATTTTGCCTTGCATGTAGCATTTTCTTAAGTTAAAATGCTTAAATGAATTCTTATTTAACGTGGTAGTTCATTTTGAATGACATTTGAAGCTGAAAAGATGTATTGCCCCTGTTTCCTCATTCTTAATAAGGGTGGTGTTTCATTCTGACTGATATTTCAGGCTTTCAAGATGCGATACCCTTGTTTCTAAATTGTTTATAAGTGACAGCCTATTCTAAGAAATAAGCTTATATCATTAGAGAAGACAATAACTACCGGTAGCACATCGTGAGCAGGTAGGATAGATCATCAGAACACCGGCCCTTACCAATTTGCTATGATAGATTTTACGTGGTCTCCCTTGATTTTGTAATTTATGTTACAAATCAGATTTATCATGGTTTACACCCTGAGTGTAGTACATTGTATTTAAATAGTACATTAGGTAAAACTGACATTCACTTTAGTTAGTTGGTTATTTTAAGCTAGGAAACAGTATCAAGACTGTTCAACAATGACTATGTGGATATATAAACCGCACAATATCACATATATCACATTACTTTTTTTTCCTGTTTTACTTTCTTTCTTTTTTTTCTTCTTTTTCTTCCCTGGGCACCAAAGGGATTCAGGCTTTTGACATTGTAAGCAGCTTTGACATGTTGTAATGCTAATTTTTTATGTTGTTAATGATGAATTCAGTCATCTGTCAGTAGTGCGACGGAGAGGAGGAGAATGTTGGACCAGGATGATGAGCTGAATGTATTTGGGATTTGTTTTTTTGTATATCAATTGATTGCAATATTTTTATAAATAGTATTAGTTAAAATATTCAATAATAATAGTAATATTAATAACATTTTTGATTTGGGCATCCTCTAGCCAGGGGCACTACTAGCAATTCTTTGCCCTATGAAAGAATGTAAGGGTGGGTCGCTTTAAACCGAACACGGCGTCCCGGTTCAAAACCGAACAAGAAAAGGGCCGAGGCGGATGGAAAAGGGAAAAGGTCTTTAAAAAATGTAAGGGTGGGCCCGTACAACACACGTTTCCCACTGTTACTACTAATATCTCTGAGAGCCCCCAAAGTCCATGGGCCTTTAGAATCATCCTTACTTCTAGGTAAGACTAGAGCATGAATTCATTTCTCCTTTTTTATGCAATTTTTTATTTTTCTTTAATCATTAACAATAAAAAACAAACAAATAATGGTTATTAATAATTAAGAAATATTGATTGTTTTTTTTTTGTTTTTTTACATATTCTAGCTTACAAAGTCATAACACATCATTCTACCCAAAAGTGGAAACCTGGCAGTTATCGGACCTATTCATTACATTTTTAATCAAACTAACTAAAATAAACAGGTAATTACCATAACCAGTATAGGGTTGATATGATTTTTGGCACATGTAAACATTCCCATTTTTCTTGAAAAATGATGGCCACCATCCAAAGCTATTAGACAGCTTCTCTCCATAGAGCGGGGACATACATTTTTGGGGAAGTTTGTTGGATACATTAGTGTGATATTCTTCTTTTTTTAAAGCAAATTGCATTTCTATGTGTCTTTGTATATATTAAGGACATTTAGATTTAGGTCATGTTTTAGTACAAGGTAGGAATGGATTTATTTTCCTGGTACTACAACATTCATTAATTAACATTTAGGATTCACTTTGTCGTGGCTGAAGGTGCAGTGGATCGATGTGACATAGGGTATGTATAAGATATACGTCTGAGAAGAAATGCAACACTCTTCTTAACCTCTAGTCCCAATTTATGATAGAAATCAGAAAAGTCGTTACAAACAGTAACTCCAGCTCAGGATTCCAACTGGGAACCCTGGCGCGGTACATTCCATGCTTCACACTTTAATATTTCCAGCCAATTTTACAATAAACTATTTCTGTACATGTTACCTACGATATTTTATTCTAATGTACGTATATAAAATAAATGTATATACAAGAACAATAATAACTCAAACATGTGCATATGCTTTTTTGTGTATTGTCCTAGAACAGGGGTGGGCAATCTCATTCTTGAAGGGCAGGTTTAGCTCCAGCCCTAATCAAGCACACCTGAACCAACTAATGGAGATCTTGCTGGGTATACCTAAACCTTACAGGTTAGTTTGAGGCAATTTGGAGCTAAACTCTGCAAGACACCAGCCCTCCAGGACCAAGATTGCCCACCCCTGCCCTAGAAGATCAGATATAACTGTAACTAAACTTCACAAGCCATGACTTGCTAATGTCTTATTTTACATGTTTTATTTGGATCGCTTATTACTAGATATTTTTTTCCCACTAATAATTGTAGGTTAATAACATTTCATACCTAAATTGTGCATGTTTTGAAAAAGGTGATAGAAAACGGATGGATACCAATCCAAAATCTCCTAACCTTGGTCATTTTGTCTGTGAATAACTTTACATTCATTTGCACTGACTTTACATTTCCCTCTAAGCAGAAATGTAAATGCCCCTTTGTCCTGTCTTAAATTTGTCATCCATATATAATGGTATGTAACTAACAGGTCTGAAAGTAGATTGTGTGGAGGAGTGAGATGAATTGAGAGCTGCAAGAGTCGTTTATTCCTTTCCACTTGTAAGATGTTATGGTACCTGAGTCACTGATTGCACAAGCTTAGTTTCTGCATGACAAAACTGACAGGCAACAGGGCACCATGTCACCATGGAGCCTGAGGAGTTTAAAGTAACCCGACAAACAGTACTTTAGATGAGGGAGAGAGAGAGAGAGGGAGGTAGATAGAGAGAGCAATTATGACAAAGTGGCATTCATTTTGTGTGAGTATGTGACAGATAGAGAAAAAAACTGTACAGTTGTATAAAAGGTTTAACCTTAATAAATTCTGTTAGAAAATGTGTGCACCTGGGCACTCAATACCTTATATACCTTATAAACAGTATTCATGATGATCTGTTATTATCTAATATTTAATGTTCCTCAGTTTCTTTACATTCATTCCATCACTGTAGTTTAACATTATGTTATGTCACGTTGTGTTTACTTTATGCATTATTTCTGATCAGGTAGTTCTTACGAACATTTTACTTGTGTACCGTTCAGGTTCAACTGTGCTGTATGTGCTGTACATCGGTATCAGTAATGGTGAAATAATGCTAACCTTTCGTGCCCCATTTGGTCTGCCCACATGCTATAATAATAGTGTTGTAGGACTGAACATTATTTGGCTAATTAATGTAAAACAATAAAAATGTGTTAAATCTGATTCTGTTTGATAGACCTAAATTAAAATCAAATTTTTAAAATGAAATTAAAAATAATTAAATAATAAAGGGATTGCAAAGCATTTATGTACAAACAAACATCTTCAGGAGCCCCATTTTGTAATTATCTTGTTTATTATACACCAACTTGCCGCATATGTAAAAATAATTAAAAACAAATTATAAATTACATCAGATTTTATTACCTCAAGATGACTCTCAGTACCTGTGGGTGCTTGGAGGGGTATCGGTCGGTGTGGGCTGGGATTCCAAAAACAGTCCAAAAACAATATATAATGATAAGACCCAACAGGTCGCTAAATTTACGAGTGCGGAGCGCAGGTGGGAACAAATGAGAAAGTTATCTTTGATGCTAGTTGTTTTTAATGAACAATGCATTAAGGTGACACTACATTAATCGTACCTTTGTGGATGGTTTATGACGATGTCTCTTAATGATTTATAATTCAATCAATTTTTTTATTATTTTAAATGGTTTTTGAGCAGTCAAAACAGGTCGCTGTGAACAGAGCTGTTTTTAATCATAGTGTATTATAGACTTTTTATTAAGACCCTAAAGAATCATATGAGCTTGTGGGAACATAGCCATCCAATGGGCTCCTTAAAGATACTTCTGTTAAATGTCTGCAAAACCACATTAAATTTGTGTAAATAGTGTCAATTAAAATTCTTTGCTTCGTTGCATCAGGTCAAAGGAATATGTGAATGTTTGCAATCAACAGAATCTTCAACAGAATTTTACCTGCTATGCTGATTATACTGAACGATTATAATTATGCTTCATGGTTGTATATCCAAATGAAACCTTATTTCTATGAATAAGCGGTGAATCCCTTTTTACACAATGTTCCTTACTTCCCCCGGAGCCTTAGTGCAAGCTGATTAACTGCAATTTGTGTTTGTCGTGAGTAATTTTATTAAAGGTAATTATCCTGTTACCAGACGCTGATTACTTAATCGGAGACACTGCGGAGCGTCTGCTAAGTATAAAGATTAATGTTAAGTGTTGACAATTTAAAATAAGATGAACAGATAAACTAATAAGTGATTTGTTCTAGTTAGATGAAGTGTTGAAATGTGGCGATTGTATTCCTACATTCTTGGAGCATACAAAAGTAGGGCCAGAAAGTGTGTGTGAGAGTGTGTTTGCATCTGTACAGTATGTACATGTGTGTGACTGCTCACATTGATATTATCTAATGATGGATGAGGTTCATAATGCCTAACCTCTATTTCCTATCTGACAAGTCATCATCCCCCTCAGAGTAATTATACACACTGCAATAAATCACACACACACAGTTTCTGGGACAGGCGTTAAGCGCCATTTAAAACACTCTTATCTATGTTTCCCATATAAAGTCTGTATGAAAATATATTCATCACATAATCATTGTACGAGCAGAGGTTTTACACTCTTTGTCCTTCTGGTACACTTCAAAATATTTTACTTTCTGAGATGCAGAAAGGTTTTTTTTCACAGTATGTGTGATAGAAGGAATTTCGAGCAGATTCCTTTTCTCCACAAGATCGAAATATCAACTGTCTATCTAACAAAGTTCATTTGTTCAGGTGTCTCTATAGCACAGATGTGTTGACAGCACATGCATCATTTTTCGATCCTGTGTGTTATCCATGTTTGAATACTGTATAGTGCTTTGCTATGTATGCTAATTCTTACCTATACATTCGGCAATCACATGTATCGATTAGGTTTAAACAGTAGGGGGGGCTGAGGTATGTACAGAATACAATAGACTTTTATATGAAAATACATAAACCTAAAAAAAATATCTATCTTTTGCTGTGTCTTTCTGTATTTATGTCTATCTATCTATCTATCTATCTGTCTATTTATGTCTGTTATCTGTATATGCATTTATGATCAAATAGTTGATCAAATTTATTAAACAAATTACAAATATAAATATAATCTATCTATCTATCTATCTATCTGTATATCTGTCTGTCTGTCTGTCTGTCTACCTGTCTGTCTGTCTGTCTGTCTGTCTATCTATCTATCTACCTTTCTCTATGTCTGCCTCTATGTCTGCCTCTATGTCTATTCATCTTTCTGTCTGTCTGTCTATCTGGCTATTTATATGTGTCTGTCTGTCTGTCTGTCTGTCTTTCTATTTATTCCGTTGCAGCGTGGACTTGTCTAGAGATGTTGACTGATCATTCTAGTAGTGTTTTAGTAACATGGTTTGTATAGAAGCTTTTGTGTTTTTTGTATTTCTGTTAAACCTTATTTATTAAACACTAAAGCACTTTTACCTGATACCCTTGTGTGTCCTTGTGTGATTTGTGATAAGCCAATAGGAATGTGAAGCTAAATATAATGAAAGAGCTTTGTAAAGTCTCTAGCAAACCCTTTACACCATGAATGCGCACAGTGCTGTTTATAGTAAGTCATATTTCAGTGTACTGGCATTTTGTTTAGAATGTATAACCATGGGGTTCATTATGCTCCCCTATGGTTTCAGAAGCCTACTGTTTAATTGCTTTGTGTGCCTGCAGCCATGTTGTAACGCTTACTGATTATAACTGAAGTTAGTATTAGACACAGAAATACACATTTTGCACTTGTGTGGTGTTTCTTTTGTGCTGTGAATAAGAAGCATACAAAAACATAAACTCTAAACTCACAGTCTTTTCTTTATTCTTACATTTCTTGTAGTTGAGTGTTTATGGGTGGTATCCAATGTATCCCTGTATCCTGATATCTTTTTCTATTATTCTTCCCTTTGTTCTCTATTTCTCTCTTCCTGTTTCTCTCTCTGCTTCTTTATATAGCTCCATTCTCCCCTTCTGGCTCAGAAAACGTTGTAAAGTTTGATCAGTATGGAGATGGCATGGGTCGATACAACATCTTCAACTACCAGCGAATGCCAGGTAACGACCGGTTTGGCTACGTCCATATTGGTGAATGGGCAGAAACGTTGTCTCTTAACGAGTACCTGATTGGCTGGCCACGTGGAACAGGTGTTCCCACCTCACAATGCAGTGACCCATGTGCACCAAATGAGATGAAGAAGATGCAAGCAGGCGAGTACTGCTGCTGGATCTGCACCCCATGCGAGCCTTATGAATATCTACCAGATGAATTTACTTGCGCACCCTGTGCTCTGGGTCAGTGGCCTCGGGCAGACCTGAGTGGTTGCTATGATTTGCCTGAGGACTACATCATGTGGGAGGATGCCTGGGCTATTGGGCCTGTTTCCATTGCTTGTGTGGGCTTTATTTGTACTTCATTGGTCTTCGCCGTTTTTATTCGCCATAACGAAACACCATTGGTCAAGGCTTCGGGTCGGGAGCTGTGCTACATCTTGCTTCTTGGAGTCTTTATGTCCTACTCTATGACGTTTGTGTTTATTGCCAGGCCCTCACCGGCCGTATGTGCATTGAGACGTCTTGGCCTTGGAACCTCATTTGCAGTCTGCTACTCGGCACTACTGACCAAGACAAACCGCATTGCCCGCATCTTTAGCGGAGTAAAAGACAGTGGTGTACAGCGGCCACGCTTTATCAGCCCAAGCTCACAGGTCTTCATCTGCCTGGCACTCATCTCTGTCCAGCTTCTGCTCGTGTCCATGTGGCTATTTCTGGAGGTACCTGGCACTCGGCGCTTCACTTTGCCTGAGAAACGTCAGACGGTCATTCTCAAGTGCAATGTAAGGGATTCAGGCATGCTGTTATCACTCAGCTACGACGTTGTTCTGGTGGTGCTCTGCACTATCTATGCCTTCAAGACCCGCAAGTGCCCTGAGAACTTCAATGAAGCCAAGTTTATCGGCTTCACCATGTATACCACGTGTATCATCTGGCTTGCCTTCCTGCCCATCTTCTATGTCACATCTAGTGACTACAGGGTATGTGCTATCACAAATAAACTGAATTGATATAACTGTTATTGAGTTACATTATGGTAAAACAGAAAATTTGCCAATGCCCAGTGATGGAGTGGTATACTACCCAGTGTACCTTTTGTTCCTGGTCAAAGCTTTACTACAACTAAGGTGTTACAGCAGATAACTAGATATATTAATAAATTTTGCAAAGATTTGGGCCGATAAATACCTATATACCTTTCCAGAACCCCAAAAGAAATTAACTCTCAAGGCACAGAATCACTTAGCATTATATAGTAAAGATTAGTAAATTGTAAGCAATGATGCTGATCAGCATTTCCCAGATAATTAGTCATGTATCTTCCGGATTGCACACCTAATCAGAAGTCACGCTCTCTAACTCTGCACTGCTGCATAAATACACAAGCTGCTGACATGATCAGGGTGTTTCTAAGTCTGCTCCGTCTGTTCTGTGGGTCTTTCAAGGATGCAGTCAATGAAGTAGGAAAAAAGAGTGCTGATGGATGTAGAACCAGTATGACACTTAATAAATATGACCAGGCTGAGAAAAAGACAAGACAGGGATGAAAAAAACAGGTTAAGCAATACCACTTTTATTATTTAGAGCTGTGACTAAGAAGAAAAACATGTAGAACGTCTTACTCTTGCTATTATGATATATGTGTTCAGGGGAGAAAATGAACTACAAATAAACTGAAAAAAATATCATACCTTTAATCCATTCAATGTAAAAGTGTCCAGACAAAAGTTTTGTTCTCTAAGGAGCATCTAAAATAGAACATTTTTCAAAGCTTAGATCATTCAAAGAACCTTTGAAGAACTCTGCATTTTTCTTCAAAGGTGGTCTCTTGTAGGACCCTGTTTTTACCTTTACCTGTTTTCTTTTGGGCTTAGAAATAGAGATCGTCCACAACGATTCATCATCGTCAATGATAAAGAACACGGTTTCCAGAAATTTATAAAAAATTTGGTTCTTCACATAGGGAAACATTTAAATAGGGTTCTACTTGAGACCATATGTGAAGGTTAAAGCCTTGTTTTTGTTCAAAGTTTTTTAAAATGGTTACGGATTGTAGCTAACAGGGTCAAGCTAAGGTCATTTATGGAGGAAACCCTTTATTGCATTTCAGCATTCTTGGTTGCTATATATTCCTTATCTGCTTAATACAGTTGCAGCTGTAATCCAGAAAAAAATTGGCAGGAAGGCACTAGAAGAAAAGATCTAATCCTTCAGGAGAGAAGATTAGCCTGTTAAAAGAAGATGTTCACATAGCATCTAATCAAACACTATTTATGCAGCGACAGTGCTAACTACCATTGTAATTATCCCCCATGTTCAGTCAATCACTTTCAATCTTCAGTGTAACTCCCACTAGTCTCCTTCAGTTAACACGATCAGCATGATTGTTGCGGTGTACTGATTAACCTGTCACTGTCTTTCCCCCCAGGTTCAGACCACCACTATGTGTATATCCGTGAGTCTTAGTGGTTTTGTGGTACTGGGCTGCATGTTTGCTCCTAAGGTCCACATCATTATGTTTCAACCCCAGAAGAACGTAACTAGCCACCGACTCAACCTGAATCGCTTCAGTGTCAGTGGTCCTCCTGCTACCTATGCGTCACATGGTGAGGAGCCATCAAAGACTTCTGTTGCAGTAAGAGAACACAGTCTATCAGAGCTTGTCTAAAAAAATAACCCAGATCTTTTTCTTTAAATATATTTTTATAATTACATTAATGAACTTGTTTAAATATTCTTCTATATATACTTTAATTTTTCATCTGGGTAGCTTGAAAGATAATTAGTCTACCGGCCAGGTTTCAGACAGACAGTTTCAACAGAGAGGGAGGATCTGACCTTTAGCTAAAAAGAAAGTATAACACAGTATTATTGTTTAATGTAGAAAAAGAATTTTAAAAAAGGTAATAACTGTGATATTTCTCATGTTGATATCCACCTGGTCCTTGAGTTTAACGATTTTTACTTATTTAATTGTAAAACATGTAACCACACCCCAAAACCATTTGTAGAATTCTAATGTTAAACAAAACAAACTGTGATTGGTCTGTGTGACGTCGCAAAGGCAGGCGTCTGAGAACGCTTTGATTTGAAAAAATGATTTGATTATGGGGTGTTTTCGTACACACATTTCCAAAGTACATTTCACTTCAAACTACATGTTAAAGTGCATGTCGCCTTTGATGACCCCTTTAAATGACAGTTGCCGTCAGCTGTAATAAGCTTTTTAAATCATACATTTTTCTATGTAAAGGGTGTGTGTTATGTAGTGTGTGTGTGTCTTTGGGCCGCTCTGAAATTTTCGCAAATAAAGCCAACCGTCATTTCTGGATTATTTGTAGGAAAAATTGTAAGATCCATTTCAAGAAACAATAACAGGTATCAGAAAGAGCTGATCCGCTTCTGCTTCCGCTGGTTAAATAAGCAGCCTGCAGTGATTGTTAATTATTGGTTTCTCTACATGAGGCATAATTTGTGTATCAGTATCGTCACCTGATGAAGACGTTTATATCCTGGAGCTGAGAGGAGAACAGTAATTCCCTCTGCTGTGAATAAACAGGTCCAAGCAGAGCCCAGTGCCTTGATTCTAATGTTTAATTTATAGGCAAAGTAGAAACAAATCATCAAAACAATTTCAGCTTTATTTAGACTTTATTTCCTATAAATAAATACATGAACAGTTCCCTCATTTTGAAAGAATCCTGAATATAACTCGACTCGATTCGTTCGTTTTGTTTGGACCACACATGCGCGATATCCAATATTTCTATATATTTTTTATTTCATTTCTTTTTACAGGGACAGTGCACAACAAAATTGTTGTGCCAGAGTTAGCTATGAAGCTAATTTGCATCTGCAGTCCCTGGGCAGGATGTGGTTACAAAATTACAATAATAAATCACAAACAATACAATACATACAACACACCCACAATATCACATCATACTTCATACTTAAATTAAAGGTATTCCGTACAGAAAACATTGCTTTACTTCTAAGTTTTTCGTTCATCATGTGACCGCCTCATCGGTTTAGGCTATGTAATCTAACGGAAACAGAGATGATCAGTTAAACTCCCGAGTCTCCGGGCTTGAGATGTTTATTTGTTCATCACGTGGTAATTTCCTGGCTCGGTATCCTACAGTCAATAACACTAATGTGATGTTGTACAATATTTAGGAATAATTATAAAATAATCAAAAGACACATGCAATAAACATTTTCTAAAATATATAAAAGTTCTGGTTTCTCATTTTATTGTTTAATATTACAAATTTTAAAATATATTAAATATTTAAAAAATATATATGTATTAATTAATTTGCCTTTCCCTGCCTTTGACTGTCTGTAAATAAATATTAGTTCACTTAAACTGAGCCTACAAACACAACCACCTATTGGTTTATTTTGACCCCCAGTTGTGCTGGTATAAATGATTGTTTTACGCAGACCAGACATAAAGGTCTAACATTTAATATATAAATTAACGTGTATTTCCTCTTATATAGATACATGGAAAAGCATTAACTTTAGCACATTCAGTGTTATAGAAGAGAACTATCATTAAAAAAATGTACAATTTACTTAATCGTAAGAAATAAAGCTACCGTTTAAGGTAAAAGCACATCATGTACTTGTGAAAGTTAAAAAATAACTGACGAAGTGGGGGTTTTTTTCGGGTTTTTTAACTAATTTCTGTATTCAAAACTGCTGTCACATCACATGACGAACCTGAGATGAACTAATTAAGTAACTAAGGGGCAGTGGTGGCTCATATGGTTAAGTTGTTGATTGGAAAACCAGGAAGACCTGGGTTCAAGCTCCATCACTGCCAGTCTGCCACTGCTGGGTCCTTAAAAAAGACCTTTAACCCTTTCTGCTTCAGGGATGCAGTGTCATATAAATATATAAATATGTTATATAAATGTTCCTGTTTCTGGTAAAGAGTGTGAAGCTTAAGTTTATGGGTCTGGCATGTAATTAACGAATGACATAAAACCAAAGATTTGGAAAATGAACATGTCTTTTTTTTCCTTTTTTTTATCTACATAGCATAAATAAATCACAAATTTGGTTTGCACAAGTAGACGTGTCGAGAGAATCGACTAATAACATGTAACACTGTAATTATGTTCTGCTAAAATGAACAAAATGTCTCAGAAAAAGATTTCTTGATTTTGCTGAATGAAATTAAAATATCCAGTTCAGTAAAATGATCTCAACACTAATAAATATGAAAGACAAAAATGAAACTATAAAGTAGTTATACAAAAAAGGTGATGTGGATAAATAATAAACTGGAGTTCGCTAAAATAATATAATGGTGTCATATTTTATATCTACTTATTCATCTGTCTAATTCTTTTTCACTGTTTCTCCCTTTTTCTGTCTCCCCTTTTAATTATCTCTCTGTCTCTCTATCTCTCTTTCTACTCTTCTTATTCCTTTGCTCCACCAACCCGCTTATTCTTTTTCATTCTCTTCCTTCCTTACTTTCTCTTTCTTTTAATCTCTCTTTCTCACTCTCTCTCTCTCTCTCTCTCTTTCTCTGCAGCATCTGTGAGTGGCCCCAGTGTTCCGGCGGTGTGTAACGGCAGAGAGATCGTCGACTCTACCACTTCTTCTCTGTGACCCCTCATCAACGTATTTCTATTTTAGCGACTGTTAGCGATCAGCACACATTGTGCTCCATCCAAGAACTCCTCCTGTTCGAAGTGTGTAGAAAGTGTGTATTATTATTACTACTGTTATTATTATTATTAAATTATTTTCTAGGGCTTGTATATATTAACTGAACTTGTTGTAGAGAAACAGAGGAGCAAAAAAAAACTATCAAACATTTCTAGGGTGATTTTAAAGACCTGTTTGTTTTTGTAAAAAAAAAAAAAAAATGCTAAAATGTTTTCCTGTTGGACTAGGATCAATTTCCTACCCCAGGGGGTTGGGGGAGGTAGGGGTCTGGATGGGGGGCTTGTGGTGGGTTTGAGGGGCTATGCCTGCAATACTGGACAAACCTGGTAGGTTTTTTTTCTGTATGTATTTGTATGTTGTATATTTTGTAAATAATTTTAATGCTGGGTTTTAACCACACACACACACACACACACACACACAAACACACAGTGATAGTGGAGTTGTATAGGAGTGAAGTGGATGTCAGGAGTGTAACGAGTGGCTGATCAGAGAATGGAAGTCTCACAGTCCTTTAAGCAAGCATTTACATCGTCCGCTAGTGTTTTATATATAGTATATATATATATATATATATATATATATATATATATATATATATATATATAAACAAACAAACCGTTTCTCATAAAGCAAAGATTGTTAAACATTCACAAACCCTTTGGTATTTCTGCAGTGCATAGACAGGAGAGTGTGTAGATGTTGTGTAAAACAGTGTTTGAATGGCTCTTTGTGCCTTATCATGTGTGTAGTAGTTTGATAAGAAAGCTTCTTTTAAACCTGTAAGAGTTTTTGACGTGTATTTTTTTTTAGATACATTTCTACATTTTGAAGGCCAGCCAAAGGTACACATGACGTGACAGGTTGAAAAACGTAGTCATATCACTGGCCAAGAGTCTGTGTTTTAATTATCTTACATGACGGTTCACGCAAGTGTAACGTTACAGTACATTTTATGATTTTTTCGTATAAGAAACAGAATGTAATAACTCTGGGCACAGCGAGTGGTGGACAGCGCTACTGTAGATGTCCATCAGGCATTTCTGATTTGCTGCAAGAACAGCAAGATCAAAAGCGAACCAAGATGAAGCGAAATTAAAATAATGAAGATTATTTCATTAACAATAAACAAAAACAAATTTTCTATAATACAAAGTTCTTATTCTCCAATTTAATATCCATCTTCATCTTTACACCAGAAAATACAATACTGTATAATACAATCTTAAAAATAAGGTACAATCTCCATATTTACAGTAACAGGTCTTACCTGCTAAACACTTGCTGCTAAGTGTAATCCTGCTAACCTGTTTCCCAGCAACCCTGTTAATAATTGGACTATTTTCAATCATTTATTTTGCAAGTAATTAAAAGTTAAATGGTCTGAAATTAACAACGATTAATTATTCTTAAGTCAATCTTATCTCCATCATTTCCTTATTTCCTTTTCTTCTTGCTTTTTTTACGGATAAGTCCTCCATGTTTAAATTAGCAAATACACGATTAAGCGCTGTGCAAGTTTAAAAATGATGACTGGCACATTACGAGTAAAAAAGCAATCCAGCATGAGGGGGTCCCTAGGAGGGAATGCAGTTGATGCTTTATGTTATATTAATTTCTGATTGTTTAAAAGGTCAGCTGTCAGGGGCCCCTTCAAAATACGGGTCCCCAGGCAACTGGCTGTCTTGCCTGTCCTATTGCTACACCTCTGATTATGATGGTATATATTGTTAAGTAAATCTATTCAGAATAATCTATTTGCACCCAGGTACGTAGTTTACACTCTTAGCCCTTATGTTGTCTTCCGGTGAATTTTAAACCCCTTTTTAAAGTTTTCTATTATAATTTTGGAATTTTTTTTACGTAATTAAACAACATAAAAACTAGAAATTAATGATCTTTTTTTTTTTTACATTATGCTTTACAAACAATTGGATTAAGAGAAAAAAATGTCTCATGGAAAATGGGAAGACAATACGAGGGTTAAATGACAGAAAATGTCCTACCCAAAAGACATAACTGAATTAAATATAAATACAGACAGGATCACATTTAGTAAATACTTTGTCAACGTTGCGGTAATTCAACCTAGGCTACAAGTGTTTTTTACAATTATGTCATCTGGCGTACACCCTTATCCAGAGCAACACAGTTACAGTTCTCTCATTTATACATCTAAGCAGTAAAGGATGTTACTCAAGGGCCTAGCATTGGTAGCTTGGTGAGCATAATTATATATATATAAAATGTAAACTTATATAATTATATTATTAAGTAAAAAACCCAACTAACCCATATACAAACTAGGTGCAGGAAATATGCATTTGTTTTACCTGGTTACAAATAGATTCTGCATACAATAAGTACAGATCGGAGAGGAAAATGTCATTTACCAGATCAACAACATTGACTTTGTCTTCCAGTGAGATACCTGCAAACTAATAGGCTTTTAAAAAAATAGTCAGTCTCATATTCTTGGACATGTTCAGAGAAGGGATAGTAAATATAATGATAGTAGGATGTTGGAAATGAAGCTACCAGGCAGAAGGCAAAAGAGGAAGACCAAAGAGGAGGTATATGGATGCGATAAATAAGGCTAGAAGTTAGTGGGTGTGAGTGAAGAGGATGTAGAGAATAGGGTTAGGTGGAGACAGAAAATTTACTGTGACAACCGCTAAAAGGTCACAGGTGAAAGGAAAAGAATAGTCAGTCCCATATTCTAGCTGCTTTTATGATATAGAGCACTTGAATAAATCCACATTCTGAGCTTTGTTGTGATTTTTTTTTTATAAAATATCATCTGTATTATAAAATATCCAGATTCCAGCGTAACCTGGAAAGTGTTGGCAAGTGTCAAGCAAAAACATGGAATGTTTGTGCCTAAAATAAAAATTCAGTTAACTGTGTGTGTGTGTATGTTGAAGGAAAAAAGGTCTAGGATGATCTTTTTTTTATTGTCCCACAAATCTCATCAGATCTTGTTGTAATGAGTTTTGTACACCCCTAAAATTTGTAAGATCCTGATTCCTCCTGCATGTCATACTACTTGCGGAGTCAATGTAAATTGAACAGACATTTTTATTTTTGTTTCATTTGAAAGGTTTAAAGTTACTGTGGATTTGGCTCCTGGTGTCGTGGTGAACGTTGGCATGTAAAATCAGCGTGCTGGGTGTGGATTTGACACAACACTCTTACAGGGGGACATTTGTCTTCCTCTGTCTTTCTGTAAGCTCCCAGTTTATATTCAGTATCATGTATTGTTAAGGAACCCTGTGTTGAATTTTGAAACTCTGGTTAAACACAAAGCAATAGAGCAGTACCCATGGTGCAGTGTGTGCAATAACAAGGATATGATAATATAATAAATAATAAACTACTGTTGTTGTATTTCTGTTTGCTGTCACTTTTTTTACATCTTGGAATTGACAATAATAAGGGTCCCAGGTTCGATTCCCGGGCAGGGACCTTTCATTGTGGAGTTTGAATGTTCTCCCCAGGCTTGTGTGGGTTTACTCTTGGTTTCCTACCACAGAAAACATGTATGTTAGGTTGATTGGTGACTCTAAATTGAGTGTAAGTGTGTGTGTGGCCCTTTGATGGACTGGCGACCTGTCCAGGCAGGAGAGCTACACCCTGTCAGTTGGGATAGGCTCCAGCAGAACCCTGTGACCTCGAATTAGGGAATAAGCGGTTATAGAAGATGAATGAGTGAATTAACAATAATCTACAAGATCATTCCCAGAAAATTCCTTCTGCTGACTGATTAATTATTAAATGTAAAGAGACTGCATTTCCTTTCGTTGAGATTTTCCAGCTATTAAAATGCAGTAAAATTGTTTGAGGTAAAAACCTTTGAAAAGCCACTCGTTTATCAACCACAGAGGTTCTTTTGAGGAAAAAAGGGCAAGTGAACAAGTACGAGTGAGACCTTGTGTTCTGTGTTTTTCTAAAGGAGCTTGTAAAGGTTTTGATATAAAAGGAGAAAATAATAGCAGGATTGCAATTTCTCAGGATTTCACTTAGTCCATTCTAGTTTAGTCTCAGCAAGAGCTGAATATGAAGCTGAGTCCAACTACAAGAAGGCATGTGGAGTCAGGAAAAATACAGAAATTTAAGAGTAATAACCAAAAAAAAAATTTCATGCTCTTTAATAAAATGTTCAAAAGCCACTGCAGTAAATAATTAAGTCAATTTCAGTGCAAATCAGAATTTAATATCAAAACCCCAAACCCTTACATTTCAGTTTAACACAAAAAAGTATGGCTTTCATTTCACATCAAGCACAATATATAATAAAATAATATATAATAAGATTCTGTTATTATTAATACATTTATTGGCATTAAAAGCAATTTTAAAAAATTAAAAAGAACAACCTATATCCCAAAAAACAGCACAAAATCTGAGACCACTAGTAAACAGGTTTCTATATTATAACTAAATACAACAATTTTAGTTTCGCTTTAGACCAGAGTTGTGTCCAAACTCGGTCCTGGAGGGCCGGTGTCCTGCAGAGTTTAGCTCCAACTTGCATCAACACACCTACCTGTAAGTTTTAAGTATACCTAGCAATAGCATGATTAGTTGATTCAGTGTCTTTGATTAGGGTTCGATAACTCTGCAGGACATCGGCCCTCTAGGACAGAGTTTGGACACTGGTTTAGACTATGGTGCACCATCAGTGCCAGCACGGCCTTCTCTGCTGACTAAAAATGTTATTTCCATATTATTAAGTTATTTTTATTAGTGTAATGTTAATCAAATTGCCTATAATTAGTTTTGTTGAGATTAAACTGGAATATCCTACATTGAAAAGGGTTCGGACGCCACTACAGATAGCGCCAAGCTTTATGTCACATCTGATTTGTTACAGGTATAAGCGACAGAATCATCAGCCAATCAAATTTTGACTGTAATTTGCATGCCTGTCTTCTGGGTCTAGTGAGGTGCCCAGTGCTACTCCCAGCGTTTGTCTGGAATTTTGGGGGTATAAAAGTAAAATTCAATTAAAATAAAATAACAGACGCCGGTACCATTACATCAGATCTTGTTCTGATCTACTCAAATCACCTTTTCAAGGCGCACTTTTGCAGACAAGAGAAATAATTTTTTTAAAATCCTAAACCCAAACTGGATTTATTAACAAAAGGCAGAATTTTTTTGTGTGCAATCTTGAATCTTGCACCTGTAAGCGCTATAAGTAGCTAACAGATAGCACAGAGCACAACAAGCTGTTTCGTACTTTCGAATACGAGTATGTTAAAGGGACATAAAATGATTCTGTCTTTGACAGCCTGAACAGCTTTTCCAAGGCAGCTCTTAAACATCAAGGCTTTGAGCACCAAATAATGTCAGTCGTGCATATTATGTGCATTATTTTCATTAGCTGCGTTAGCTGTGACGGTGATATGTAGAGTGTGTGTATGTGGTTTACTTACAGTTGTCTACAAAAGTCCCTGACTTAAAACCCACAGTACAAACTGGGTTTAAAGCAGGGGGTGTCAAACTCAGTTTCTAGGGGGCAAAGCCCTGCAGAGTTTAGTTTCAACATTATTCCAAACCACAACATATGGATTTAAACAAGTCCAGAAGACATGATTAGCTTGATCAGGTACAAGTAATGAAAGTTAAGGCTAAACTCTGCAGGGTGGTGGCCCTCCAGGAACTGCGGTTTAGAGTAACAGCAACAAATTAGGTCAAACATTCAAAATTGGAAATCTATTCCCCAGACTGCTGGATTAAAGTCAGAAGCGCACAGTTTTCCAGAATGTCTTTTTATCTTGTTGAATTACATTAATCCTTAACAGGTACTAAAAGGCCCAAACGCTGTTCCAGCATGATAATGCCCCTGTGCACAAAGACCCTGAGCTCCATTAAACTCCCAGACCTCAACTCCACTCATCATCTTTGGGATAAGCTGGACCTCTTTATCAAGACCTCCTATTAGCCCCTTTGTTGCGAAATGAGCAAATCCCTACAGCCAAACTCCACAATCGACCAAAAAGTCTTTCCAGATGTTATTAGAAGAGTGGGGGTGACACTACAGTAAATCTGATATACGGTGTGTAAAAACACACATTTTGTGATAATCAGGTGTCCCAATACTTTTGTCTACATAGGGAATGGACATACAGTATCTCACAAAAGTAAGCACACTCCTCTTATTTCAGCAAGCATTTCCGTATATTTCCTCAATGGACAATATTATAAAAATAAAAGTTATATATTTTCTATATATTATTAGATATATTTTATAGTCAATGTGCAGCTTGTATAACAGTACAGATTTACTCAACTCAACATACAGCCATTATTGTCAAAATAGTTGGCAACAAAAGTGATGTTCATCATGTTCATGTTTTTGTCAGCCTGATAAGACCATACGAATTTGTGTATCTTATATTAGAGGGGTGTACTTACTTGTGTGAGATACTGTACATGAATTTCGCTTTAATAACATGAACTTAAGCTAGCATAGAGTCCAAAAAATTGTTAAAAACTTGCTGTCATGTTACATGTATCTCAGTTAAAGTCTTAATAAATCCTAGTGACCTTTAAATTAAACAAACATTTTTTAATAAAATTTAGGTTGTTAGGTTTTAATTTTTAAAACTTTGTTTATTATTTAGTTTATTTAGTTTTCATTTTTTAATAAAAAAATTCCAGATTATTAGTGTGATCTTATACTTTGGCCCCTGTTGCATGTTTGGACCAACTCCAGTCATAAATTGGGAGCCAATCACATTTTTATAGTATAGTTCACAATATTTAAAGTCCTACAAAGTTTAATCAGGTGTATTTCAGCAAGAAACATTCCAAATTCTGCAGGACTGCAGCTCTTCAGGACCGCTATTAGAAAATCCTAGATCAGATTTATCAACTGGCTGCCAGGTTGGCAGGTTAATTACTCCAATATACAGCTCACTAATTTATACCATACACAGTCATATCTCCTAAAGATATTTTGACTGTAAATGGGGCTGTGTAAAAATATAATACAGCAAACTATGACGCTAATTTTTTTTACAGTAGTGTATCGATATTCTAACCATTAGTATTGATACATATCACTTTAAAATGTTTTACTTCAAACGATTTACATTTGCATAATATTATTATGACACATACAGCAATTGTCTCAAAAGAAAGCATGGGGTAAATAATAAAGGGAGTCTCTGGATCTGTATTTGTATTTTTTTATCTATTTGTTTCATATTTTGTTATTTGACGTATTGCAATGTATAGTAATATGTTTTGTATTGCAATATATTGTGATGTATTGTATCGTAAGGTTCTTGCCAATGCATAGCCCTAGTGGTGCAATTACAGTGGATTAGTTTCAGGGGGGTTTTATTACTTATGCAAATAATGTGGAGGGCTAGATTTTTAGTATCACAATAAAAAAAAACAGTGATGCCATTTCCCAATATTTTCAAATAATTCTCGAATTCCAGCATTTGTGTGCAGCTTAAAGTACCATAACCCGTCTCCCATGTCCCAAACTCCAAGTGTTATTCTTATATTATTACACAAGGCGATTTATTACCCAACAGACAGACAGATTTCACGGCAACATGAATAATGACATCAAACATAACCTTCGTACAGGCTCTGCCTTTCTGTTCTTCTGCCTCCAATACCCCAGCTCTTTCCTCCAAAGCTCTTCCACTATCTTGGTTAAGACCACTGCATGCGTCCAGCAGCTTCAAAGTCTTTCCATCCCATCCACCATGTCTCTTTTGCTCTTCTTCTTCCCTTTATCCCCACACCCATTTCTCAGACTGGGAGGATTTCAGCTGGACCGCCTCGGAGCTCTGCTCGTTGCCCTAGAAACAGCAACATACAGTTTACATAGTGGAACAAATGTAGCCAGGCAAACGGAGCTGGATGCTGGTCCATGAGGTCAGTTCGCTTCCAAATGCCCAGCTCTTATCCAACTCAAGGACAAGGAGGCATCAATGCATATTACCTAAACAACCAGTGAACAGATTTAACTGTATTCGTGCAGTGTGTGGCTGCGGACAGGAAGAAAAAGGATGGAATCTAGTACCAACAGTGTCCGAGACCAGCAACATGCCTACACACTCCAGGGCATCATTACTTAATACCAAGCTGAAAATCCCAGTGATTTCAGAAAAGGCTTTTTATTGCTAAGTCGACTTTAACCTATTTTTACATTTCTTTTTTACTAATTATGAAAATCAACCTGATTTATTTAAGACTTGTAAACATTTGTAAAATTCACATAATGCATATTTACAATTTGATTAGAAAATTGATTGGAACTGAAAATTAAATTGAAGATTTAGTTGTTTGCTAGATTTTACTCGTTAAATCCATTCTAATTAAAATATTTCCGATCTGAAAAGGTCCCTGTCTGCTGAAGAGGATTTAATTGTGTTCCCACAGGGAGACTTCTTCATCTTCAGCTTCATTCTGCATTCTATATTCTTGTATTTTATTAAGCAACAAAGCCACTTCCAAAAGTGGGGAAAACAGTCCTTTCTAGCTCACTCTCAGTCGATCTGTATTTCTGTCTCACTCTCTCGCTAATTGGCTGCAAACACAACGTGGCACGCTGCATCTTTCCCTGCAGCTTAACATAGTCTTTTAATCTACAGAAGCCCCTCAGTGATTACTTCAGCAGGCTTCAGTTAAACATCAAGACACATATTCACACAGCTGCACAGATACACACACACACACACACACACAAACTGATTTCGCTATTGCTGTGAGCATAAAAAAGGAGAAAGACTCAGACATCAAAGGAGGCAGAGGAAAGAAGTGTGTTTGGGGTTCATCCAAGGTCTCTGTCTTTCTAAAAAACATGCATTTCTTCTGTTCAGACATTTTTGACATCGAAGATAAGCTAAGGTTCAAATTAGACACATTAAATAGACCACCCTTACAAATGACATTTGCCCTGAACTGAGCAGAGACGCCTCACACGGCGTGATCAATTATAATTTTAGACTTTTATTTAAACTTTCTTTATAGCAAAGTGCTATTGAATTCTCAAACCTGATTGGGTATCAAGTCCTTTTAAATAAAGATTAATTTTCTGTACCGGCAGAATAGAATAGTTTACAGGTTTATATTATAGGCGCTGGCTTGTTTCTACGATCACAACATAATCACAGGGACTTGTATGGTGGACATTCAACATGAGCTAAAATTAACCTTACAGCTTGAACAACTGCCTGACCAGCACCAGCTTCTGACTAAGATGTCTGTAAAGAAAAAGTCCCCTATTCTTAGTAGCATAGAACAAGAAGGCTATACACACAGTGCATCTGAAGTATAGTGTGTACCTTGGTAGCGATAGCTTTTAGCTTGCCCAATAAAGAGGGTTTGGTGTAGACTATATCATCCTCCACCTCCTCTGCTTCACCCTCCATGATGGCACAGCTGTCTGCTCCGGGTAACTCGCACTCCTTATTGGCTGATATCACCAATTTGGAATATTTATACTCCAGCCTGGACAAAGATTAAGCAATGAAATGGGAATCACCTTTTCGTACACGCAGCATTTTGCAAACAAGTAACTGAAATTTTAAAATAGCACAGCATAAGCTAGGTTTACTCAATGCATCAAGGGAAAGACTTAGAAACCCCAGTCCACCAAGCAGTCCAGGATTTTAATTGTTGACAAAGTGGATTAAATTGGAAATTGTGAGGCATCTGCAGGGTAACATCTTAAGCGATTATTGCTTGTCAGACTGTACAAACATGATCCCAATGTCACATGGTAGAATCACAGTTGTCAGACTGTACGGCAGTGAATGCACGTCAAAAATATTTCTTATGACATGCATTTTCATTTACGGCATTTGGTAGACACCTACATGCCGAGGAACTTACATTTATCTTATACAACTAAGCAATTGGGGGTTAAGGACTTTGCTCAGGGGCCCAGCAGTGGCAACTTGGTGATGCTGAGAATCGAACCCTGATCTTCCAATTAGCAGTCTGACACCCTAAGCCAGGAGTGGGCATTCTCTGTCCTGGAGTGCCGGTGTCCTGCAAAGTCTAGCTCCAACCCTAATCAAACACACCTGAACCAACTAATCAAGATCTTGCTAGGTATACTTTACACTTACAGGTACGTGTGTTAAGGCAAGTTAGAGCTAAACTCAGCAGGACACCGGCCCTCCAGGACCGAGGTTGCCCCCTCCGCCTTAACCGCTGCGCTACCACTTCCCCCATGACTTAGTAAGTTTGCTGTTTTGTCCACAAGACTTGTTTTCATCTATTCCTGAGGTGGTATAGTAGCAGTAGCAGCATTTTTAGAAACTTTTATATTCTTAAAAAGGTTAAACACATCAAACTTGTCAGGTTCTGCTTGCTTTTACGGCTGGTGCTTAACTTCTGGTGGTCATGCAGTGTGCTTTCCTGTGTCACATGGTATCATACAGTGTGAGCAACTGTAAATTTCCCCTGAGCTAAACAGTCAGATACAAATATATTTTCCTAACAGTATAAGCTTAGCTTTGTGAAGGCTGTGTGGATAATTATAATTAAATAGCTGAAAGTCTTACTTTTTGTTTTTTTTCCAAACGTGGCATGTAAGTGCAACGAGGAGAGCAGCACTAATCACACCCACTATGGCTCCCAGCTTCAGCCAGAAATTGATCATTTCACATGGCTTGCTCCTCCTTGCTGGCAATGATACACCACCCGTACAAAGCCGTGGCTCTGTCCATACAAACAAAATATCCTGTAAAAAAGCATGTCGAGAGTTACACACTATATATATATATATATATATATCATCATTTGTGTCTACATAAAACACAAAAGTGAGTCAATTATTTATAGGATTTTGGTTTAGTATGTTGTTTTTGGAATAAAATAAAAGTATGACAATACATCATACATCATAGCTGATCTCGCCAAAATTCAAAACATAACAATATGTTTTCAATTTTGGTGAGATCAGCTATGATGTATAGTTTAGAGACAGTGATGAGAGCAGCTATGATGTATGGTTTAGAGACAGTGATGAGACCAGCTATGATGTATGGTTTAGAGACAGTGGTGAGAGCAGCTATGATGTATGGTTTAGAGACAGTGATGAGACTAGCTATGATGTATGGTTTAGAGACAGTGGTGAGAGCAGCTATGATGTATGGTTTAGAGACAGTGATGAGACCAGCTATGATGTATGGTTTAGAGACAGTGATGAGACCAGCTATAATGTATGGTTTAGAGACAGTGGTGAGACCAGCTATGATGTATGGTTTGGAGACAGTGGTGAGACCTGCTATGATGTATGGTTTAGAGACAGTGGTGAGACCAGCTATGATGTATGGTTTAGAGACAGTGGTGAGACCGCTATGACGTATGGTTTAGGACAGTGGCACTGAGGAAGAGACAGGTGGCAGAGCTGGAAGTAGCAGAGCTGAAGATGTTAAGGTTTTCTTTGGGAGGGATGAGGTTGGACAGGATTAGGAACGAGTTCATCAGGGGGACGACTCATGTTTTGGGGAAAAAATCAGGGAAACCAGATTGAGATGGTTTGGACATGTACAGAGGAGGAAGAGTGAATATATTGGGATGATAGAGATGAAGCTACCAGCCAGAAGGCAAAGAGGAAGACCAAAGAGGAGGTACATTGGATGTGATAAACGAGGACATAAGGTTAGTGGGTGTGAGTGAAGAGGATATAGAGAATTGGGTTAGGTGGAGACAGATGATTCGCTGTATATATATATATATATATATATATATATATATATATATATATATATATATATATATATATATATATTGTGTCATATAGTGTCATATTATTTGTATTTGGCACATTACAGCTCATCCAATACTGAGGTATCCATAGTATTTACACAGTATGTGTCGTTGGCAACAAAAAGTGATTGGATAAATAAAAAAATTTTAAAAATGAGTGACGTTTAATTTAAAGCTACAGACAAAGCTAACGTTTTGCAGTGTGTGTGTGTGTGAGCTATCATCGGTGTAAGTATTGCACTTAAAAAATATGTTTTGCACTTTGAAACTATGACCCAAATAAGAATTTTTAGTAAGTATCATGTCTGCTACTTTTGTTCTGACCAGCTGACCGAAAAAAAAAGTACAAAATATTATTAATTTCATATTTTAATCTTAAATTGTAATCTTAACAACATCAGCATTGTGTGACTGTGTGTATTTAGTGTGTTAGAATGCAACATCCTTGCATGCACTATAACCAGAACTTTTTTTATGTTTACTGACAAAGACGAACGATGCCATCCATTTCCTGCGAAAACCTACCAGGACTACTCAAATTACAAATCTGTTTAACCAAAAACAAATTACAGATGGTAGCTTTAAATAAAATTCAAGTAAAACTGCATAGTAAAATCCTGACTAATAAAGGAGTAATACGCTTTATAATTTTACTGGGGTAAATATATATGTCTTTAGTTATAACTTTCTAAAGTGTTGGGCCTAATGTCTTAAATATCACTGAATATTTAGCAAACTGATGCACTGCACAAGTGCAATTTATTTACAAACATTTCCCTGTGGATTTTTTTTATTTTTAACTGGAATACATCTTCACTTGCCAGTATAGGCAAGACGTGTGCGGTAAGAACACCCACACGGGCAACTAAAGCACATCAATTTTATAAGGCAAAAAAGAAAAATCACTGGTTGTTGTCTTTGTCCAGAATATGATTTGTTTTGCATAAGAAACTTTCTAATGCCCATCTGGTGTAACATCCAGCCCTCCTAACTGCATGAGTAATGATGAGTAATGAGTAAAGCATGCATAAATGCACATACCAACAGCAACGGCGCTGTGCGAAATGGCATACTACTTAAGTATGTACTAAGTTTAAGTGAGTATGTACCTACTGATCGTTAAAATGATTGCATTCTCTATATAGTGTGGTTACGGGTAGTATGGCGTTCTACAGGAATAAGAGCGATGGCA
Organism: Bagarius yarrelli; assembly: GCA_005784505.1. Lineage (NCBI taxonomy): Eukaryota > Metazoa > Chordata > Actinopteri > Siluriformes > Sisoridae > Bagarius > Bagarius yarrelli. The sequence goes on from VCAZ01000011.1 coordinate 4,666,382, forward strand.
AGTCCAACGAGTTCAAAGGTAGCTACTTTTCCCTCGTTGAGTTGAAAAACAAGACTGTTTATGTAACATGCATCTTATGTCCAGGAAAAAAAAGTCTCTCCACATTGGTGGCAAGTAATTCTGATCTACTAAAGCACCTTACATCATCACATACTTTCACAACATTAAAATAGTGTAAAATGATTGTAGAATGTTTTATAATAGTAATTTATTCTATTTAGTGCCCATTTCTGTCAAATAATCTATTTAATATTTGGGGAATCCAGGATATTTAAAATTAAAGTAAAGTAAAGCAATAGTTACTTACCCTGGTAATTAGTTACTATTGCAATTATGTAACTTAGTTACTAACCTTTTGTGAGAAGTAACTAATAACTTTAACTGATTACTTTTTTAAAGTAACATGTCCAACACTGTTTTAATGCAAACCCACCAACTATATATGTATTATAGAGACTTCCCCCATGTTGTTGTTCTACTGAAGGTTCTATTCTCCGAGGTCACTACAGTACATAATTTAATTTGAATATCTGATTTAGCACAGGTTTTATGCTTAATGCCCTTTCCTGATTGGCAACACTGGCTACCAAAGCACATCAACTTCATAAAGGAAAAAAAAGCACTGGTTGTTGTCCAAAATGTGTTTTGTTTTGCCTAAGAAATGGTCTCAGTCTCATAGGGTGTAACATCCAGGACTAACTGTAGGAATACATAAACATTACACTCATGGAGATTTCAGCAGTCAGACATACAAATCCAAAAAAATGAGCTCTTTAAGTTAAACAAAATTCACAGGCTAAATAACCTGCACTCCCTCCGTGCAGGCCTCCTCGATCTGGTGGTAGTCTTCCTTAGTGCAGTGGGGGCAGGCGCTGGAACTCTCCCATAGAAAGTGGAAGGTGCAGCCATCGCAGGTTCCTGCAGGACAATCCCTGAAAATCACACACACACACACACACACACGTCAACAAACATGCTACTGGATAATACAGAAAGTACCTGCATTGTACTGTTAACCCGACTTACACCATGCCAACATTTGATCAACTTTGTATAAATATTTCAATTCTATGTTTTGAAGCATGTGGTGAAATTGTGTTAGCCCTAATATGGGTGACATTGAATGCTACAGGCAATGTATCTGACAGTCCAAGATAGTAGGTTTGGTTCTGCTCTTCAGCTTAAATCAACAACCTCATTTTTCTCTCGAACGAAAAATTGGAAATTATAGCAAGCTGGTGGTCTAAAAATTAATCACAATCATGAAAAATAAAAATTAAAAACCATCCTGCTTAGGAAATAAAAAGCTAATGATAGTGTCTCAAGAGCAGTGATGTAAACACCAATCTTTTGTTTTTAAGTCAGGGTCCAGAAGATTATGGAGTGTCTTCCAACACTCCAATGTTCCAACATGATGTTCCAAGGTCAATTTCGCAATGCCAATCCGCTGATTTTAAGGGGTAGAAGAAGATCTACGATGAAACCCATGCAGATGCAGAAGGGCAAGCGAATCACTACACCAACAATAACTTAAACTCAGGATCAAACTGGGAATCCTGAAGCTGGGCTGCTCCACCACTCTTCAAAATAAAAGCAAATTGTTATTTAAACGCAGTGATAATAATTACTAAAGGCATTCCTTTTTTCAGTCATCAACCAAAGGACTGTTTCACTGTTATCATGGTGTTACTGTTATTGACAATAAAATATTAAATATTTAATATTTGATATTATAATTGATCTCACTGAAGCAGTTGGATTTCGAGTAGACTCTCTTAGCAATTTATCCTGCAAAGTTTTTTTCTTTGGTGTGTATTGGGTGATGATTGTCTTAGGTAGAGTAAAGCAGGTGTTCACACACAAGTATGCACAAACGCACATACCAACAACAAAGTAGAAGTATGAACACCATTTTTTTCCCTTGTGGAGGTGAAAGACAAAACTTATGACCCAAAAGAAAGAGTTTCTCCACATCCTTGGCAGGAAATTCTAATCTAATGAAGAACCTCACATCATTAAATGCCACCACAACAGTAAAACAGTGTCGATTGGTGTACAATGTTTTATCCCAATCATTTATTCTATTTAGTGTCCATTTCATTTATTTTATCTATTTGTTATTGGGGGCATCCAAGTTATTTGCGCATATTTTTTAAAAATATATGTATCAAAGTAATGCAATAGTTTAAAGTAACATTTCCAGAGTCAGAGCTTTTCTTGTTTTAGCAATGGCTGCTCTCTGGGGTTACCACAGTACATCATTTGATCCAAATCTTTGATTTGCCACAGGTTTTACACTTTATGTCCTTCATGATTCAACCTTTTCATTTTATCTGGGATTAGAATCTTACAAAAGTAAAATCGTTACTAAGAACAAGAACTGTGTTATGTTGCTTTTGAAGCCAAGACATTTGTTTTAGTTCTAGTGGTCTTTATGACATATGATCCAATATGAGAACCGTCTTATTGGAACTTCATTATGCAAGCTAAATAAAAGGATAAAAGGAAGAGTGAATCTCAGAGTTCCATAAGGGCAGGCTGGTTACAAAAAAAAAAACTAAATATCATTGCGGTTCCTTCACCACAGCAGCTTCAACTAAAGGACAAGATTAATGTTCATTTATAGCTTGTATTCTAAAGCCTCAGCACATGGAGCATATAAAGTTAGTATACTATACCTGGGTGCAGATATTTCCCCTTTAAAGGCCTTCTCAGTATTACATCGTAGCGTGAGCACTGTATTTCGCCCGTTCTGGCAAGAAGATGTCGTCTGTGGAGATCTGCACAACAATTTAGCACAACACTAAATCTTGTGTGTTATATAAAGAAAAGTATGGCCAAAAACACAATAGATCCCCCATGAATTTTATCGAAAAAGTATTTTTTTATAGCACTTATACTGATACCGATAGAAGAAGTTGATGTCTGGAACTTTATTGGATGATGCTGCAAAGAGTTCTGGTCTAGCATTTACTCCATTGAGGGATTTCTCCACTGTGGCTCCTGGAATAAGTTTCAATAATAAGCACGAAAGAAATTCTACTAAAAAACATATATTTAAAACCGAAAGGAGCAATAAAGTGCAGTGAATTGCTTTTGTAGCTTAAATAAATGTGGAAGGTGGTAGCACAGTGGTTAAGGTGTTGGACTGCTGGTTCAATTCCCAAACACCAACAAGTTGCCACGGTTGGGCCCCTGAGCAAGGCCCTAACCAGCTTAAGTGTATAAAAAAAGATAAAATGCAAGTTGCTTGAAGTACAGAAATGTAAATGTGTTCTACAAGATGCAAGAAAACCATATCCAAAAGAAGCTTGGTTGCCTGGTGCCACAGGATTAACCGCTAATCAAGTGCTTTTATTGGTTTTTAAGTCTTTAAATGGTTTAGCGCCCTTGTATCTCTCTCACCAACAAGCAAGAACCCCTATATTCAACCAGATACAGTGTGTATAACCGTATCTGGTCAAATATAAACCGAAATAATTATCACTACTACAGCCAGGTAGTTACAACAAGTGGTAGCGCAGTTTAAGGTGTTGGACTCCTAATTCGAAGATTGTGGGTTTGATTACTAGCATCACCGGCAAGGCCCTTAACCACTAATTGCTCAGTTGTATAAAAAAGCTAAACATAAGTCGCCCTGGATAAGGCCAAATGCCGCAAATGTAAACAACTAACTCACACAGACAAACCAAAATGTTGTTAATTTTAGTAGACACTAATGAATGAAGTTACATTTTTAGGTGTACACAGTCACCAAGAACCAAATCAACATTTCAACTCTGCCATCCACATACTGAGAATTCTCCACACTGGTGTAAATACACTGTTTAAATAAATACAGTTTTATGATATAGTATTTACATACAGTATAATATAGTTTTACTTCCATCAGAAACTTTTTTTTGATATTGCTGGAAAACACAATGTAACTCTTAATCAGTGGCCCACGGTGATATAAAAACACTGCTGCCATCTTTACTAAAAACTGTTAGGACGTTTTTTTAGTAAAGATGGTCAATAATATCATTAGGAATGTTGGGCCTAATATACTGTGGCAGGTGTGAGAACTAAACTCTAAAATAAGAACCAACATTCATGATGATATTATAGACCATCTTTACTGAAACCGTCCTATAATATCATTAGGAATGTTGGGTTTATATACTGTGGAAGGTGTGACAACTAAACACTGAAATTTCCAGCCCCAAACTTTCCCTATAGAATCATGTGTATGCCTATTAAACTGTTTTTCCAACTGAGCTTGCACAATGCTTTTACCCTATGGTGACTCACAGACTCGCAAATAATATAATTATAAGCACAGTAAGCACCGTAAGTGTTAACATATTGCATAGGTCACAAAAAGTTACAAATTGCTCCAGTATCTGGCATGCTGGGACAAGGAGATTAGAGGACGTGCCTCAGTACATTGCCGAGCCGGTCTCTGGAGTTCTGTTCCCTCATGCGTTATTCAGACTCTTGTCTCAATTTTAGTCATTTACTCATTAAAGTCATTTATAAATAAGGTCACTAGATTATCACGCATTTGGGTTTGCTATGTAACATAAGGTAATATTTTTTTGGCTTAGTTAACATTGATAGATACCATCTGCATGTTACATATATACATATTGTTTCCCCAAGGGGATGAGATGCTGCATCAAATCTTTGAGGAATGCCCTTTTGGAACCTCTGCCCTAAAGCATGTGTGCAATCCGTTAAATCAGAGAACATTATGTCATGGGCGGGTGACCAGGAAGTAATGCTATATATAAATACGTGTCACGCCACGCTATGGTAACCTTGCATTCAGTGTATGCAGGGACGCTAGAGGAATGACACGTAACGCAGCATCCTGTTTTCTCTGTAAACCATGTAGTTCCCCTTTAGAAACTCGTGCTGCCCCCACCTGAAAGCAGCGACGCAGGTATCTCTGGAATGTTGCTTTTTTGCCTCCTGTAACCTCTTGACAACAGTTTGAACTGTATCTCCAAAAAGGCCCAGTGAGGTGACCAGGAGGTCTAGAAGGTAGGCCCTGTCTTTGTCTTCCATGCCAGACAGGCTCAACCATAGGTGTCTCTCCATAGCCAGAGACACCTCTGCGGCTGACTGCTCTAACCTTTTACTTGGTGACTCAGGGAGAAAAATCTGTAGCTTTACAGATCTACAACCCCGCCTTCATCCAGGTCTGCCTGCAAGGTTACGGTGTGTAGCTGGTGCTAAGGAACCATTCATTTTACTTTTCTTTTGAACATTCCTTCTCTTGTCTGGTCACTACGCATGTCTTATACTCCTTTGCTAGCTCAGTCTGGTAGTCCCATGACATCTGCCTCCACTGTGCGTCAGCAGCAGCATGACCTGAGCCAGCGGGACACTGTGTCTGGCCATTGTCCCTTAACAATAACCAGCAGGAGTGGAGCAAGCACATTGAAAGTCTTTCACAATGCTCACAGTCAGTCCCCTCAAGAGCTGACTGAGCATGCTCAACTCTTAAGCACGCAACACACAGCGAGTGTGTAACCGAACCTGATAAATATCTGTAGCATGAATAAGCACACTGCCCGTATTGCAGGGCAAATTGTATCATCTGTCTTCTTTTGCACATTTATTTTTTTATATTTTCTTTTCCCATTCACACAAGCACACGCACTGAAAAAAGAGCTTACATAGCCTGGCAAACCTGCCCATGACATAATGCCTTCCGGATTGGACGAACTGCACAGGTGCTTCAATCCGAAGGTTCTGAAAGTAATTTCCAAAGGATTTTAATGCAGCTTGAGTTCCTGAAGAGAAACTACCTTTTATAGGCAAAAGTATTAGGACACCTGAAGATCACATCCACACTTCTAAAAAGGATGTGACTATGAGAATTTGTTCCTTTAGCCACAACAGTATTAGTGAGTTCAGGTACTAACGTCATGTAAAGAGGTCTGGGGTGGGATGCAAGTTTTTTTCACTCCAATCATAAAAGACTATGTCTTTATGGAGCTTAATGGTTTTGTGCAGAAAGTTATTCTGAAACAGTGCTACATCATACTGTATATTGACATTTTAAATATCTGTGTTTTTTCTAACTTTGTGGACACAGTTTGTAGAAGACATACTAATGTGCATGACATAATAAGGTGTCCACACACTTTTGGGCATATAGTCAGCACAGCACAGCATAGCATAAAACTGAAAAATATGCAATTTGCAAATATTTATTCATAATGTGAGTGAATGAGTGAATCAGTGTTTGTGTATGTGTCTGTGTATCTAGGACATTTTAATAGTGGAAATAGACTGTAAAAGACAATAATATTAATAATATTAAAAGCAGTTATATTGTTCCCATTTTATTGTGAGATTTACTGAGTTTTTTGGACTACCAAAAAAGAGTCCGCAAAAATGCACTGTTGCACTGACTTTTGCAATTTATGTCCTTTATGTCAATTCAAGTATTTGTATTGTTTGACATCATTGAAATGTCTAAAATATGTTTTTAATAATGTTATGCTGTTGCTCTGTAAAATCCTGTTATTAACTTACCAAGAAATGTGTCTGCCAGACTGATCGACTGTGAGGCAAGAGCAGTCCTGAAGCCCCGTCCATCAGAGGGAATGATAGTTGATTGACAGATAAAGGTTTCTACATAGTTGGCCTCACTATTTTGAGGATCCTTATCAGAAAAGTCTGTAACATTATCGGTACAGATTGCTGGCTTGTGACCCTGGAAGGAACAAGAAATCAAAGAGGAATAAAAAGATCTTACTTTACATGATCCCTGGGAAAACCTGTGTGTTAGTGTATACCTGTGTCCCACACAAGCTGATGTTAAAGAGATGGTAGTACTTGGTGCCTTTGGAGGTAAAGCTTGGGCCGATCATGACAGAGCCGGTAAAGCCCATGAGACTGAAATTATACTGCAGAGTTCGGTTGAGCTCCATGTGTGTAAAGGAACAGTCACTGTAGCACAGGCTGTGCTCCTACAAACAAACAGAATGCATTTCATAGCTTAATCCTACACATTACATCACATTTTCACAAGAAGAGTAATCACAGGCTGCCCTATTTAAATTCCATTAAACAGACCTTCACTTGTTTCGCTCTGCTGGCCACGTATCCAGCAACAGTAACTCGAGGACTAGCAACCAATTCAATAAAAAGCACAGTTGAAAATGTATAAATAGGAGCCAATCAAATTGTTCACATCTACAAGAACCCATTATTACACTGCAAGGCTTCAGCATAGAACATCTGGAGTGGTTTGATCTATTTTGGTCTGCACTTGTCTCTGCTGGAATTAGCTACTACAACACCAGCACACTGATAAATAAACATAGCAGGAGCTCTCCAAATGCACTTAAATGGATCAATTTCCACTGCTCTTTTAATTACTATTGCTGAACAAACTAACGAATGTTAGTGTAATGTACGATGAAGGATATAGTGGGTAGGGTCTGGTCCTGAAAAATCTGCTTGTGATGTGTGTCATTACATTTACAGCATTTGGCAGATGCTCTTATCCAGCAATTATGGTTAAGGGCCTTGCTCCTAAGCCCAGAGGTGGTGGCTTAATGGTGCTGGGAATCGAACCCTGATCCTATAGGTATCAGTCCAACACCTTAAACACTGAGCCACCACCTCCCCACACTATAACCTACCAAAAACCAAAAATAAAAATTTCCTTAGTGCTGTTCTTACAAAGCCATACTTTCAGGCTGACAAGAGCAGATCTGGACCCCAGAGCAGCTTTTTTTAGTCAAGTGAGCATCTGACTAACGTATAACACAGCAAAAGATTGATTTGTTCCATGCTATTTTTAGTCGAGTGAAATACATCCCTAGTCAACATCCCTACAAAAAAAGACCTGAATGTGATTAACATCTGTAATTTTCGAAAGTCATACAAATAAATAGGAATTAACACAAAAACGACTAAGACTAATACATTACTAAGTGAAATGGAGAATTTTCCTTTAATCATTAAACCTTCAAGATTACAAGAATTAAAAAAAACATCACACACTTTCTATGCCTAGAAGCATTGTCTGTACCTTGTTGCTATGGCCGCCTGGTCCACAGGGCTGGCATGCATCTTGGCCATAGATGTGGTGACCTGAAAGAAAGGTGTTGGGAGGGCATTCCTGGCATTGATTGGTCTCCTCGTCAATATAATACCCGGCAGGACATGGCACGCATGCTGATCCAGGCTGCTGTGACTCAATAGCGCAGGCCCTGCATGACCAGGCTACACCGTCCAGAGCGTTTGTTACGGTAATTGAGTAGATTTTGGCCATGTCGTTGACATACTTACGCCCCTAAAAGAGAGTTTATTTATTATACTTTATAGGTAGCTACACTGAAAATATTTTGGTACCCAAATGTAATTATCACAATAATTCTAATACAGAGTTAAAAAGGTTTGTTAAATGTAAATCTGATGAGTTTCTTTGTGTAGTTGCTTAAGGTAGTGTTGTTCAAGTTTTTAGAACTTCTTTGTAGGGAAAAACAAATGTCATTGACATTACAGGAATAATTAATATAATTCATTCATTCATTTTCAATACCGCTTATTTCCTAATTCAGGGTCACGGGGATCTGCTGAAGTCTATCACAGCCATCTTTGGAAGGGCGAAAGGTAGAAGGTGTACACCCTGGACAGGTTGCCAGTCCATCACAGGGCCACACACACACTCACACTCACTCCTATGGGCAATTTAGAATCACCAATCAACCTAACATACATGTTTTTGGACTGTGGGAGGAAACCGAAGAACCCGGCGTAAACCCACACAAGCACGGGGAGAACATGCAAACTCCACACAGAAAGGGAAATTGAACCTGGGTCCTTCTTGCTGACCACTAAGATATCTTGCTGCTCAATTATTATAAATAATATAATTAATTAATAATTTATGCCAAACTTGTGTTTTTTAATGTCTTTCTCATTAATTATTGAATATTGACATACAAAATCTAAAATCAGTATAAATGTATTAATTAATAGTGTACGTAACATTTGTCTTTAATTTTGCTTTAAAATAACATTTGCTGTTACAGTTTGGAACATCACATGACTTGTCAGACAGTAGTTATGTTTACATGGACTATTTTTGTTTACATTCAGATCCGTACATAATTTGTATGTCATTGCTAATGCACAGAACTTTCTAGTTTCCTTTTCCATCGGATGAATCTTCTCAAAAAGGGTCACCTACCCCCCCCCCCCCCCCCAATCCGTTTTAATCAGATTTGTTGGATTCTTTCCGATTGACGTGCTTGTCAGAATCACACATAACACAGCTTTGGTTTTAAGGATAATTAATCTGTACACATACTGTCTGTCTGAGGTCTGGGGGAAATAGTAGCTCAGTAGTTACACCGCTGAGCAGAAGAGTGTGGGTGCAATTACTACCACCACCTAACTGCCATCGCTCAGCCTCTCAGCAAAAACTTTAACTGCTTAGCTGGATGAAAAATTATATTAATGTTAGTCGCGCTGTATGAGGGCAAATACTGTGAATGAATACCAATGAGAAAAATGTTTAGGTTTCAATTCTTACTGAATTCTTACCAAACCCTACATGTGTATGTATGTATGTATGTGCATCTGAGTGTGTACACGTACATCTTTAGCCTGGTTAGTGCGTTGAAAAGCCCACGTATAAGACACAGATGCATTCTTAGTCATGATGAGTGTGTAGGACTGCTTTTCCTTACTGCCCTCCCACGATTCTACCACATTGGTGCTCCGTCTGCCTGTGTCCTGCAAAAACAACAACACATATGCAAAAAGAGCTTCCGTCCACAGAACAAGTGAAGTTGGAACCAAATCATGGAGAATGACGTGCTAGTAAAAGTGGGAGTTCCACATGCACCACAAACACAAATACACTAACCATCATGAAGTAAAGCTGACAATCAGCTGAACATGTGGTTTCAAACACAAAGGTAATGCGTCCAAACTCAGTTCCACTGGTTCCACTAACTGATGTTGGTAACCTGAGACATAAAACCAGAACACTTTTAACTGTCCAAACATCTTTGTTTTTACTCTTTTATAATAATCACTTAAGAGAGGAAGTCACACCACAGCACCACTGAATGCGCCAAGTAGATTCATTACAAGGTGATAGTAGATTCATGGGTAGGGTGTTGATTCAGAGGGGTGTAGGTTAAAAATCTCAGGACCACCAAACTGCCACTGTTGGGTTCTTAACCCTCAAGTTAAGTGATTTCTTTAGTAAACTAAGTTAGATGTACTAAAAGTCAGTCAGTAGAAGATCATCCACCAAATGCTGGAAGTGTAAATAATAATCAGTATATAGCATTCAGCTCCACCACTAGTATAATGATGGAATTTGCTCCCGTTTTTTTCTTTGTGTGTGTGTGTGTGTGTGTGTGTGTGTGTGTGTTCATCACTAAATTATTTCCTCTCTGCTGGGGTGATTAATGGCTCGTATGAAAGTCAAGACTTAGGGCTTTAAGGATTTGTAATTTTTTTTTGTAATTTTGCCACTGGAAAATCATCAGCGATTTGGTTTGCCTCACCTAAATCCAGGCACTTTAAGGTTTAGGATGAGGTAATCATTATCTGAACCTCCAGCTCCAGAATGAATGTGGTCGCCTGCCACATCCCAACCTGACACACACACACACACACGCACACAAATCAGTAAAGTATGTACAGTTTTTTTATGTATAAATACGCACGTGTTCTTGTATAAGTTTACACTGGTTTATTTATCCTAAAACAGCTACTCATAGCGCAACAGTGCCATCTGTTGGCCACTGCAGGTGCAGGTGTATCTCTCTCTCTCTCTCTCTCTCTCTCTCTCTCTCTCACCATTCATGCTGTCACACTTGGTATTGGCCACATTAAAGCAGGATGATTTCATGCTAGGGGGCAGTATGTTCCACCACTTATACTCATAGCCCAGGGCTGGCTCTGTGCCTGCAGGACAGGGCTGGCATGCTGTTGGGGACACACAAATTAACACAGGACATCAGCACTAGCTTTATAGTCATAAAGAACAAACATACATGTTTGAAATAAAAGACATATTTAGTTCTTGACTATATTTTATTAAAGCTTGTACAGATAAAAACAATGACACAACACAATATAACTGCCTGAATGGTTAATCAAGGCATTAAGCTATAAGACAAGAGTTTGTATCGAATTCTGGGAATCACCTTTAAGGCCCTCTGAGTAGGTTCCCTGTGGGCAGGGTATGCATGTAGCAGTGTTGTTGTTATAATAGCCTGGGTTGCAGGGTGGGCACGGCTCACGTGTTCCAGAAGGGGGCAGTGTTACAGCATTAGTAGCATCCTCTAGACAAATTTTGGGCTCGATCCATTTATACACAAGCTGTGTCTGAAACACACAGACAAAGCGAACATTAAATCATTAGATAGATCATTCGAACTGAGGTATACATGTAAATTAGGATTATTACCTTGCCCTCTTTATCACAAACACTGTGGATCTGGAAGTAATCTTTCTCTGAGCATGCTGGTCTGGGCTTACACTCTGAAGAGCCCTCCGCTGGAGCAAATAGCAAGCAGAAACATACACATTCAAACTATATTAAATTATTAAGCAGTTGAAGTTTATTGGTTCTGGGAATTAGGTACGGATCCATACACCAATCTATTTCAGAGCCCCAGCTATGAACAGCTAGGGGTAATTTAGCCCTGACCCCAAACACACTGAACTTTTATGGCATTTGGCAGATGCCCTTATCCAGTGCGACTTTCTCCTTTATACATCTAAACAATTGGGGGTAAAGGCCATGCTTAGGTGCCCATCAGTGGCAAGTTGGTGGTGCTGAGATTCAAACCACGATCTTCCAGTTAGTAGTCCAACACCTTAACCACTGAGCTACCACAATAAAACGGATTATTTGGGAAACAATAAATCACCATAGACACAATCCACAAGGTTATTATATGTATGTGGATGTGATGGTCAGGTGTCCTAATACTTTTGTCAAAATGGTACGCTAGCCAAGTGTGATTTAAGTAAGCAGGATATTACGCATACTCTTTTTACTTAAGGTAATAAACAGTACACAACAGTACACAGCACTCAATATTTGAAACCACATGTTTTTCGAAAAACGCAATAGAGTAATAATATGCTTACGTGCATAGTGTGTGTCCGTGTCACAAGGAGTGCAGGAGCTGGCTCCTCTACCTGAGTATGTGTTTTTGGGACAGGGTTTACACGACGATGAGCCGGGAGTGTTACTAAATGTTCCCGGCTTACAGGGCAAACACTCTGACATGTATGCCACACCTGAGACAGAAACAAAGGTAAAAAAAATAACATTATACACATAACATATAATATATAACATAACATAACATAATAGAATCAACAAATCTGTTTAGATTAGATATTAACGTTTAATATGTTACACCGCACCTTCTATCTGGATGTTCTTTAACAGCACTGGCTTGACTACTTTAGCCCCCACTGTTACTCCTGTAGTTCTCCAGTACAGCACGTTTGTTCCAGTTTTCAAACTGACCTGCAGGGGTAAAAAAAAAAAAAAAAAAACATGCATAGTTACTGACTAGTTTTTACACTCTATACTCTACAGGTGAATGCAGATCAGATCAGCATACAGTATATAATAGGGGTGGGGAAAAAATCGATTCATCTTTGCGTCGCAATTCTTTCTCTTACGATTCCTGAATCGATTCTCAAAAAGAAACAGAAAATGATAAGTGTAAGCGATTGTTTGTCGCAGCTTTGCCTAAACCCTAGAATTTATTAAAATAAAAAACAAAAGCAGTCCATAATATACTGAACTGGTTTATTAGATACAGACATGCATTCGCAACTTACACCCCTGTGCGCACGCACTCTCACCAAACTACGGCAAGCACCAAGGGAAAAATATATTTACCCCCACACACAGAATGCAATTAATAAACAGTTTAATCTGTTACATAAGCACTGATTGACACACGTACGAATGCTGGCGAATTCTCTTAATTTAAACAAAAATCGACAATCAACATCAAATTTGAAATCGACTGTGTGGCAATACTTTGCAAAGCTTCCACCAGATTCTAAAAAAAAGGGTGAAACGAATTACTCTGTCGGTGGCGGGCCAAGGATTTGTGTCTGTTTCCCGTCATGGGTAACACAGGGTTTCACACACACACACTGTTGCAGGTGCTTGAGCCAAAGTACAGTTTGCCCCTACAGCGCTATTTAAGTGTTCTTTATAATTGTTATAATAATCTGACATTTCAAGGTTTATCCTGGACACACCTTTGTTAATAAAAGAAAAATGTATGAAATTAAATCATCTTTTCTAAGATGGATAATATTGTCATCCAACTATAAAAAATCATTAAAACTCCAATTCTGTTTAAGATGTACATATGTATCTACACAGCAGAAGAATTCGAAAAAAGTCTAGGTTAAGAGTCGATTTTGGAATCGGATCATGACACCCAGAATCGGAATCGTATCGGATTGTGAAGTACCTAAAGATTCCCACCCCCTTTGACTACTACTGTACCATGTGTTTAGTCCACTCTCCATTGCTTGTCAGCTTCATCCATTTCTTATCAGAAGTCTTGTCCATTTCCTGGCATTGGTCGTTCTGAATCTGTGACGGTAATCAAAATAATTAAATATAATAACACACATTTCTTTCAAATCAGACGCTCTAGCATCTCCTACCACTTACATAATTTAATGAATTTAAGACTTACAAAAAACTCGAAGAAGATGTTGTTATCCACATACTGATAGTCAAAAGAGACAGAGCCTGGCTTCTTGAGATGAACAGAGTAGACAAGAGAAACACTACACTCGTCTCGATTCGACTCCACATAACTACCACGAGCCATCCATGAGGAACTGAAAGAAAAACAGGACACCACACACTCACGCAAACACACCAAAAAAATATACGCAAATAAAGCAAAGCAAGTAAAACCCAGAAACAGAAAAATTATTTACCTAGTTCTTCCTGGAATTTGTATTCCTTAAATACTGTTTAAATGTATTGCAAACGGGAAATGTCCAATTAAAGAAAAACTATTTATGCTATTTGAACTTTCTGTGATTGTAAATGCTATTTGGATTAATTTCAAAATGATGAATAATAATGATTTTCATGTAAAGACAACATTTATCCACATATTTTTTATTTTTGCCCAAAGACACAGAAATATTTTAATATTTGCCAGGTGTGTTGCCCTGCCGGGCCACCAGAGGGCAATGGAGAGACTTTCTGTGTTTATGTTGTAGACCATGTGCTCCGTGTTTGTTAATGTTGTCTGTGTCTTGTCATTTAATTTTCCTGTCTGTGTGTCATGTTTCTATTGGTTTTCAGTTCTGTCTTGTCATTGGTTTCTTTTGGTCATGTGTCCCCCACTGTGTTCAGGTGTTTCTTGTTTAGTTAATTGTTTCCCCTATTGGGTTGTGTATTTATACCCCTGTGTTTTAGATTGTTCAGATTGCATTGTTGCCTGTTGTGGTCGGTGTTTGTCATGTCATGTCATGTCATGTCATGTCATGCCATGTCATGCCATGCCAAGGCATGTCATTTTTCCAATTTAGGTTCATTTTCATGGCCTATTTATGTCATATCAGGTTCTGTTAGCATAGCTTTATGTTCTGGTCTTTCCGTGTTCTTTTGTTGTTTTGTTGTTATTTTGTTAATAAACTGCATTTGCATTCAAATCCATCCTATTATTCGTCACTTATGGATTTGGACACAGATTTTGGATTTCTTTTATGTATAAAAGATATGAAATGAGCAACTGGTTTAGCTCAAAGTTAGCATTCTGGTATTAACAATAAAGAAGACCTCTGGCAATGTAGACCGTTTTAAACCTAGTTATGACTCTAAACCTAACTAAAACTCAATTCCAGATATAAACTAAATGCAATACAAAAACATAACAATATCAATATTTTACTTATTAAAATTTTTATACTACCATGATAAGAATTTCACGTGTCACTCACCCGGTGCAGCTCGGCTCCTCGTGTCTGTTCGGGGCATTATCGAGAGACGTACCCAGGCTACTGAATCCAGGGGGAATGTCATCCCACTCATCAAAGCGGATACCGCTGCCGAGAGAGAAGGACCCGGCTGCACACTTTGTACACTCTTGTGAAGACATCTCCAAAAACTGCCCAGCTCCACAAGAGAATGCTGCCAAAGACAAGTTAAAGCACAATGAAGACAATATCAGCGTAAAGCTATATATTTCCAAAGGACATTTTTTTAATAGCATAAAAGTGCATGGTATACATGCATATAGCTAAGTAGTTATTGTCGAGTAATGGAATCACCTAGGAACCTTGTCTAGACTTTCCTAGAAGCTTAAACTGTGTTGTTTATAGCAGTATTTATACATCAATTTTTCAGCCCCTGCTTGTTCTTGTGATGTTGGTAAAAAAAAAGATTATAACCCTTCTTGAGTGTTACCCAACAAACAATGATTAAAAGCTCTCCAACAATAAAAACGGTTTATCTTTCACTGCTTTACACACACAGACACACACTTGGACCTACCGCAGTCAGTGCCCAGCACAGGGTCTGGCAGTCCCTTGCACTGGCCTGACTTCTGAGGAATGGCCACTCTCCATCTGGAGCCACTGCTGTCACACTCTGTGTACTCAAAGTAATAATCCCCCTGCGAACAAAAGCCCACAAACAATTCAACATTCACTTACAGAACAACTTTCTTTTTTATATATACACACTCTGTTTTAGCCAAAGTGACCAGAGGCAAAAAGTTTCTGTATTTTCTGAATGTGGACAAAAGGTGAACGTTGATTGTAAGTGCTGCCAATGTAAACACTTATCTCAACAATAGGACAAATGTAATGAAAGTGAGTCATACAGCATGCTGCAGTGCCACCACACCCTTTCCCATCACAGATACTCTTAGGTCCAATACTATAGCAATTAAAAAAAAAACATTAGAGCAAGTACTTTACAAAAGAAAAATAAAAGGAAAGAAAAGAAAAGATAATCACAATAATTTAACCGCCAAATTGCATTTTTATACTGTAAACATTACATAAATGGTATTTTTGTATTATCTTAATGCATTGCTAATTATTAATACCATAATAAAACATACTTTCATTTATTTAGCTTTTAGGAAGTGTTTTATCCTGGTCATAGTCACATAATTCAGGGCTCAAACACTCAAAAGTGAGGCAAATGAATAAAAGTTCCCTTGTTTGGAAACGTTCACTATATCTTCATTATCCTAAATATAACAAATAACAGCCTCGTGTCTAAAAATGCTTTTATTAGACTTTAGAATGTGGCTGTGGGAATTCGCTCTTTTAGCCACAATATGATTAGTCTGATCAGGTATTAGTAATGGATGAGTAGACAGTCTGCATTTAAGTTCATCCCAAAAGTGTTCAGTGGATGAGGTGAGGTCATGGCACAAAAGCGCAGCATCTCTACCCTAACCCAGATAAAGATTAATGGGACAAGGCAGCCACAACATCCGGGGATGTCAGGAATAAAAATTAGTTTGAGGACCGTCAGTCACCCCAAGATGCCCTCTGACACCAGCAGAACCAGGCCTCTCAGGACACGCACTCCTGGGGTTGGGAGATCAAACTGCAGCATATAGTACTCAACCCAACACAAAGACACTTCACTACCACTGCCACCAGTAGTGCTTCAAGGCACAGTGCTTGCTTAAAGAAAGTATGACCCATCAGTCAATCCCACAAACACCTAAAGAGCTCAAAAAGGCTCAACTGCCAGCTGGCTCACAGTTTCTAGGAATTCACTTCAGGGAGCTTGGCTACTGGTGGAAATCAGTCTTGAGAGGCTGGCTATGGTGTCGGAAAGGCTGTCTGACCTCACTTATGAACCACTGAAGGAGGCATCGGACAGACATCTGACACTTCAAAGTGCCATCGCAGTACCAGCTGCAGGCCTTCTGTCCTTCTCCATTCTGAGACTAGGAAAAGTTCAACCTTCTGTGCCCAGTGCTTGCACAGAGCACATGCGTAGAGCTGCCCCAAGGAGAAGGCCAGATCAGATGTTCGTCTGTTTCTGTGCATCCAACAGAGGGGCAGAAAACAAACACACTATAAGCAGTTGGGTGGTTGAGGCCATTACTTTAGTGTACAAGGCTAAACAAATAACACTGATGCTATGTTTATGTGGGTATCTCGTTCTGAAATTTTCTCAACACAGCTTGAGTTTCTGAAGGAGAACATATCAAGGTTATGTATGTAACCATGGTTCCCTGAGAGAACGAAATGCTACGTCACGTATCATACACCAAAGTGTAGCTGCTTGTTTTATTGGGTAAACAAAAAACTGAAAATCTGGAGAAAACCCACAGAGAAATAGATCAGGTTTACAATGGATAGAATAACAACAATGAGTCTTATTCTGTATCCAACAAGTTTACTGGCACTTGTAAAGCGATCTACGGAGTGGCTCCAAGAGGAACATTATAATATTTATTATTTATGAATACATGCTGATTGTGATCTCCAGTACAGACTGCAGGTTTTTAACAGGATCATTTTCTTGTCCTGCAAATTATTCTTTGGTCAATCTGCGGTAAATCTTTGGATGTCACAACAGCGAGCTGGGGTAAAAAGTGTATCAAAGTATTAACGTTAACAGATTTAAAGTTTATTTTGGACATGGGTAAAGAAGTCTAACGCATGCTATCCTGGTTTTATGTCTCTAAACAGACTGAGACCTGAAACTCAGTGATATGTACTTGAATGAATAGTCATATAAAGCACACATACTTTTACAGGGTAAAACAAATGAAAACATGCCACCAGTTTCATCCGGTGCTGATTGAGGCAGAAGGAAGGAAAGGCTGCTATCAGGAGGAAACTGATAAAATCCTAGAATGCCCTGCAGAATCATCAGCAGAGCAGACAAAGGAGGCCCTTATTGTTCTGATATATAGATTATTGTCCTGCTGTATTATTTGGAGTGTCTTGTGGTATTTCTTGTGATTAGGCTAATGGACTATGGAAGCAGAACAGAGCTATAAGTAGGTGCCTTAGGCATAAGGTATATCAGTATGTCTGTGTTTTTTTGGTAAATTAACCTAAATCTGTTTTTCATTTGCTGAACCTTGGAAGCCATGCTCAGTACACACTGTAAACCCTGTGTAAATGTTGCCCTTACTTAAATGATCAAGGGGTTAAGGGCCTTGCTCAGGGGCTCAGTGGTAACTTAGTGGTGCTGAAAATCGAACCGCAATCAGCCAATTGGCACCTTAACCACTGCTCTCTGCGCTACCACTTCCTCTTGACTAAACATGTCCATGTTAAATCCATAACCTTAAAAAAATAGAAAGGGTAAAAGGTAGAAAGAGCAAAGAAGAGAGAGAAAATATATATATATATATATATATATATATATATATATATATATAGAGAGAGAGAGAGAGAGAGAGAGAGAGAGAGAGAGAGAGAGAGAGAGAGATTTCTATGGAAAGCCAGAAGTGTCAAAAACATCCACGTTCAAAAACAAAACGTTCTCATCCACCTTTAAATGGTCATAAACCATTAATGAATTTTTTTCGGATTTATGTGTGTTAAACATAGTTTAAGACAATGTCAGTATTTGTTTTCTTAAATTGTAGGGGAAAGCTGGCTAATTTTGAGCTTTTTTCTGCTACTTTAATCTTCCAGATTTAAATTCCACATCATGGCAATGTCACAGGTTGTGACATGGCAGAGGACTGTAGTACTTCGATGCTGTGACAGTTTCTCATTAATTTTAATGAGACTGAGTTTTGTTTTCTTATGAGAAGACACTGTCTGTTAATTATTCATTGTGCTACCACTTCCTCTTGACTAAACATGTCCATGTTTGATCTATAACCTTAAAAAAATAAGTTGTTAATCTTCAAAATACATGAAATTGAGATTTCAAGTGTCATGAACTCAAAATCATGAGTGATTAAATTATCTTACACTATTCATTCTTTAATGTGACAAGAAAATTAATGATTGATGAATTATTATCAAAGCCGGAGCTTTATGTCTCCCCTGTTATCGTGAAGGAAAAGACATGAGTTTAAACTCAACACTTGAACTTAAGTTAGATGAACTTAAAATTTAAGTACAGTCTACATGTCTAAAGGATACCCCACTGAGACGAGATGTATTATAAACCCAAGGGTGCAGTTTATTAACAGAAGCGTAACAAACAAACATAAACTAAACTAAACTGACTTAACTTTACTATACTTGACTTGATTTGACACATGAACGCAAACAAGAATATTAGCATCCAACTCAGCATGAACACTGGCATGAACAGAAACTCACCAAAGTGGTACACAGAACAACAAACCACAAAGACACAAGGCTACAAGGGGGTATATATACTAAACACATTAACTCAAACAAGACACACCTGAACACAATCACAAACACAAGACAACCAAAGAAAACAAGACACAAGGACAAAGGGAATTACATGATAAGAAGGCATGAGGACAAACCAGGAAGTAAACAAAACAAACTGCCTAGGCTAGCTTGGCTAGCTAGCCAGCAAAGCTTGGCCTAGACATAAAACAAAAAAACATTAAACAAAAACACTGACAAAACGTTAAAACCAAAAACCCTGAACGTAACAACATGAGTTATTCTGTGAACATAAATATTAAAAAGTTTCACCCATTACATAGGTTTACAGTCCTGTAACAAATTCATTGCCATTTAGTCTTTATGCACTTATATTATCAATAGTGGAACTTCCTGAACAGAACCCTAGTTGTTATCATTAATGTTGATCAGTACATCAAACTACTGGACTACTGATTCATTATGCTTCTCAATAAGTAAACACCAGTCTGCTGACTCACATTTCAAAATATTAAAGTAGTGTCACGCTATTTTTTATTATTGCTCTTTTCTTTATCCTTGCTAATTACATAAAAACCCTCTTTTTATTCCCCCTCCTTACAAGCAAACACCCAAGGATGCATTTAGATTTAAAGAGGGCTGTTTAAAAGATGCTATTTCTGGCTTGCTTATCATCAAGTACTTGAGATCAGAGCACAGACAGGACCCGAGTGTAGAAAATCAGCTGCACTGCAATGGAAATGTTCTCATCCATTAGCATATTACAGATAGCACTTTATGCCCAGAAGTTAAAGCAATGCAGACACAATTTTCTATTTATGTAAGAAAAGTTATAACTATAAAATTGTTTTTTTAAATTATTAGCGTATAATAACACTGTTATAAAGGTATAATTAACAAGTAAGCGAGAAAAAGTCATCTTAAATGTTAAGTCAGCACTGTGTTGTGCAGCAATACATTATATCACACTGTCGACGTCATTATTCTTTGGATTCAGACACAAATTAAGCCAAACTACATAGTGAATAGCAGGAGAAACAGCCAATCAGCAAACACAGAGAAACAGCGATCGAGAGTAAAAGGGAAGGAATACTGGGAGACATATGTATTATACAAAATGAACTTTTAACTGGTCCAAGTATATGAAATTAAAAGCCTTAAGAATGGAATTGCTTTTTTTCATGAATTTTGCCGTACATCCTGAAAACAAATTGTTTCTTTGTACAAAATATTTCATACTGTTTTCATAAATTGAAAACTGTTACCATCCAGACGTTTATTCTTCGTTATTCTGCTTCCATTTTTAACAGTTACAAAGATCAGACATTGGAGGCCCCTTTATAAAATGCTAATTAGCATCACTTAACAGAAAATTTCTCTATATCAAAAATTACACACATTTTTATATCTGATCATATCAGAATTGATTAATTAACTATTTACTCATTCCTGTGATAAAGTTATTACTGTAGCGCATTAATCTAAACCTAATACATGAAATAAAGTCGTGCTGTTTAAGCGAATTATCCTTCTTATAATTTTTTTTTCTATAGATGTCATGTCTATAAGATTTTAGGATCGTGATGAAAATGCATATAATTGAAAATATATAAGCCAATCTATAAGTAATGATAGACAGAATGTTTAATTCGGCTTCATTTGTACATGGAAATAACATCAGTAATCTGCAAAAAGCTATTAGAAGCATATGATAATGTGGAACAAATCAAATCAGCACTGCACACAACACACACACACACACACACACATAGGGTGAGAGAGAGATATTAAGAGCCAGTGTTGATGCATTCTCACCTCCACACACTGAGGTAGGTTATGCGCAGCTCTCACCAAAGAAACACTGGCTACAACGATGAGACAAATCCAAGCCAAACACCTAATAAACACCATTTGTTTTCTTGGATTTTCCTTAGACCAGCTGAGAAACATTAAGCCTACAGTTTAGTAGCTATCAGCAGAGAGAGAGAGAGAAAGGGAAAGGGAAAGAGAGAGCGAAGAAAAGAGAGAGAGAGAGAGAGAGAGAGAGAGAGAGAGAGATTTCTGTGGAAAGCCAGAGGTGTCAAAAACAGTTTTGCTCAAGGGTCATTAAAACATAAACCAGATTTATGTGTGTTTAACAGCATTTAAGACAATGTTTGTATCTATTAGCTTAAATTATAGAGGAAATCTGGCTAATTTTGAGCTTTTGTTCTGCTAATTTTGTTTTCCGGATATAATTCTACATTGTAGTGATGTCACAGGTTATAACATGGCAAAGGACTATAGTACTCCGATGACGCGTCGTTTTCTCCTTATTATTAATGAGACTGAGATTTGTTATCCTATGAGAAGACGCTGTCTCTTAATTATTCATGACATCACCTCGAGCTGTGAGGCTGCACAGTAGTTAGGCGTTCGTGGGTCGCAAGCAGAGTATGTAAGCAGCGTTCCTAAGATCTGTTCCTAAGATCTGTTGTGATCTTAATCCTACTTGATTAGGTTCTGCAATACATTCCACAGGTCACATCTGCAATGTACCATGCAGCATGATATTCCGGAAGCCTCTGTATTCCTTGTCTTTGTCCAGTCATTTTTTTTAGATTTTTCCATTAATTCGTTATCTGTCTATATCTTTTCAAATTAAAGTACCATAAACACAATCAGCTGTGTGTAAATACTGCCCCTATACAGACTCACTTCTCTCTATTATATAATGTTATAAAATCTTCTCTCTTCTTACAGATAACAAATCAATGGATTGCTGTTATGATTAAGATATACCTTTATTCAGACCGCATTGGGGAAATTTCTTTTAGGTATGCAACATGTAAAAAAAAACAATTATCTCCCGACATCATGGAAGTAAAGGTTTGCACATATACAAAGCAGGATGAGTGAAGCTATAGTGTAATAAATAAGGTGTCTGAATTTGGGCTCCAGTTCGCCTTGACGATACCAAAATATCTGAAAATGTAGAGAATTCCTGGTTAATCACTTTAATAGGAAAAAAGATGTAATAATAATTAAATAATAACATTGATGAATACATTCAATTATATAAAATGACAATTTTACTCAAATAGTTACTGAAATATCGTACTGATAAAACTATGATGATGATTTTTATTATATTAGCTGATACTTTTTATTCTAACCCAAATAAGGAAGATGAAATAATACTGAATAAAGTTATCAGTACATACCAGAACCAACACTGATGAGCAGATCATGATGATGCAGATTCCAAAGAAGACATTCAGAGCATTCGGAGCCAGTGCAGGAAAGACAAATGAACTGATGATGGTTACCTTGTGAAGAAGAAGAAAAGGAAAAGATATAGACCGTATACATAACCACATTAATATTTCCTCTTTAAGCGGGTTTACATGGAAACTTTTTATGCCTCCAATGTATAAAGATTTTACAAATAATATACTCACTGTCACTATAAGAGACGTAAATCCACCAACAATCAGGTTGATCATTCGATTCTGCAAGAAAACAACACAGTCTTATGATTTTTTTTCTGTGTTTTGAGTTCAGTATAGTATAAAATCTCTCTAAAGCTTTTGTATCTCTCACCCAGGCAGATGTTTCTCCAAACAGTAGCCTGCTGTCCGCCATTTCTGTTCCATAGCTGTGCCTCATGCGCTCGTCCATTTTAATGGCTGAGTTCACTGAGATCCTAGTCATGAGCACCGGCTAATCCCTGAACCCAACCCCGAGCCCCTTGAACTCATGACGTTCAACAGCTTCCATCATTCTAAGAGTCACAAATATATATTTTGATAGATAGATAGATGAACAAATAGATAGATAGATAGATAGATAGATAGATAGATAGATAGATAGATAGATAGATAGATAGATAGATACATAGATACATACATACATACATACATACATACTTGCATACTTGCATACCTGCATAGACAGACACGGATAGATAGATAGATAGATAGATAGATAGATAGATAGATAGATAGATAGATAGATGGATGGATGGATGGATGGATGGATGGATGGATGGATGGAAAGATGTTATTGACATGCAAGCAACTCTAGCTCCCTCGTGTGGTTCAATTCCAAATAATCCTGAAAATCTTGACTGCTGTTTGCTGTTTTCTCCAGTAGGTGTCGATACGCATCTACCTTGTCAGCCGTATCCCCTTATTAGGAGGCAACGAAGAAGAAGTAACTGTATTTACATTCGTGTAGTCTCGGCGTGAGGAGAGAATCAATCCGGGAGCATGAAGTCATAGTTCAGAAATTAGATTAGAACGAATAACTGTATGTGATCGGTTATACTAATAACATCAGATCAAACACGCGATTTCCTCTATAATTCAGATTGTTTACACGTTATGCGTCGCTGTTAATATTTGGTTGCTAAGTTAGTTGGTTAGTTGGGTAAGTTAGTTGGTAGAAAGCATGTCGAAAGCCGCCGCAGCAGAAGCTGGAGCTGAGGCTCCTCCGGGTTCAGTCGTCTCGGATCCACAACATTCCCAGAAGCTGTTAAGATCTCTGCGTTCTTTCCGAGAAGACGGGAGCTTTCAGGACGCGGTTTTAGTTCTGGAAGGTGAACAAATCCCTGTTCACAAAAACATCCTGGCGGCTGCAAGTCCTTATATCAGGTATTAAAACTTAAAGAAATTGTCTCAAGCTTGACTTACTTCAATATCTGTCCATGAGCCCTGACATGATGATGATGATGATGGTGGTGGTGGTGGTGGTGGTGTGTTATTGTTGATGTATTGTTATACTTTAGGTGTAGGTCTGTTGTTGTGTGTTGTATAACACTGAGGTATGTGGCCTTGTAAAGCGTCTTCGACATGCTGGAGCAGCAACAGGGTGTGTCCTAACACTCCACCTCCTGTAGCTGATGTTCTTCTACATCTACAGTTTACACTTCGGGCATTTTTTGAAGATTCGGAGCAACATACATTTTTTTAATCGTATTTATACAACTAAGCAATTTGGGGCCTTGCTCAGGGGCCCAACAGTGGTAACTTGGTGGTGCTGGGAATCGAACCCACAATCCTCCGATAACCACTCCACCACCACCTCTCACTTTCTGAATCTTCCTCCGTAGAAGCTCCAGTATCAAATGATCGCATCCACATGATGGCGAATTCGATTCCAAAAAGGTTTTAAAATTATCCAATAATTAAAGTATCAGAAGGTTTTGAGTTCAGATCCCAGAATCGTCAATCTAACTGCATAGTAAATATACGCCGCTCTGAATGAGGGTGTCTGCTTGAATGCCTTTTTATATAAACACATACAATTTTTTTTAATGCAATCTGATTATATATTTTCCTGCAGCAACCAAAAATAAATAAAACCACACCAACGTCTGTCTAAAAAGCTTTTATTGTTCGTTGTCCGATCTATAATAGGCTGCCTAACCCTGTTGTTGGGTAAAAATGAATACACTGTCTGGTGCTTTACTGTGCCGGTGCCGTAACACTGAACAGGCTCAGCAGGTGTGTCAGTTCAGGGTGGAGACGAACTGTCTCTCTATCTTGTCTTGACTATTCCTCTATGTCACATTTTGTCCTCTTAGCCTAATTTGGCTAAAAAATCCTCTGAATTCATTTTTGGAATCGGATGGCGGTTTACTGAAAACTGGTAGATGAAGGAAACATTCGGACGGGTCGTTAGATTTTATTGAAAAATATTTTAATTACTTATAAAACAGGAACAAGTGTAAATTTATTGAATAATACAACCGTAATGATGGATCGAGAGGTCACTTTAAAATGTCCACATCCTGAAGTGTTTTATTCCTTTTAAAAGAAAATAAAAATTAACATTTGCTCCGAATTAATAAGGAAATAACATTTGTACTATTTTTTTTATTTTATTGTTTTAATCTGATTTATTATCAGCAATGCAGTTTAGTTCCTGGTCTCACTAATGTTCCTTCTCCAGCAGCTATTTTTAACCCTGTCTTGATATTCGATAATAATGTTACAGAGAAAGTCTGTCCTCTTTTTAAGTTACAAAGTTTTAGTTCCTAAGATGTCTTTAAAGGTTATAAAAATCAGTTTATCCAGGATTCCGGGAGCTCTTTTTGTCGTCTTTGCAGTTTTTGTTTTTTTTATTGTGATGCAGAATGCATTATGAGTTTGTTTTTTTTGCCATAAAATTATAGAATTCATTGAAAGATGCACCATAAAATAGCACCCAGTGTGAAGTTTATCTCTGAGTTTGTGATGAACATTGAGGAATTACTGTGGACAATCTTTTGCAGTAATTTTTACTAGTAAATGGGAGACATTTAAACAAGGAAGTAAGATACTCGTCACGGTTTGTGCAGGGCATCACACCGGTTCTTGCGAATATGCCAAAAAAAAAAAAAAAAAAGTCAGTGATTGGCTACAATTACACAATTGCAAAAACGTGTTAAATCCTGCAGGGACTAATTATTGTCCTTTTAGGGACGTTGTTATCATATTAACATTTCCAGCATTTTTTTTAAACCTGATTTATTTATTTAAAAAGTTTATTCTGCAAATTTATCATTTTATTTCATTGATTAAACAGTTCAGCATGGTAGAAAACGAGGTTTGGATAAACAGGTTTAAAATGTCTTTAGAAAGTTTGAGTCTTTTCTGTTTTGGGTTTTAAACCCCTTCCTTAGTAAATAAAATTGCGTCAAAATACCAGTCGTGCTCCCTAGTGTTTTTCCAGCGATTTATTGACATACCGGTGTCACAGATGGGGGGGATTTGGTTGGGGGGCTTGGGTACATTGGCGTTTCCCTCTTTTCATCGCTTGTGATCCGCTTATAAAAGCCTGTCCGTGTTTTACTGTCATTTTTGAATTAGAGGCAACAACAAAACAAAAAGACAAACTCTTATTTTTCTACTTTATGTAAATATTTAATAAAAACTTATCTTAACATGAGTAACACAGACCATCACAGCAAGCCTAGTGCTCCCACTTAATCCATTTTTTTAACCACGTGTTCGTATTTCTAGGACCAAACTAAATTATAACCCACCCAAAGAGGATGGATCCATGTACCGAATTGAGCTGCAGGGCATCTCAGTGCCCATCATGAGGCAGATCCTGGACTACATATTCAGTGGAGAGGTAATATATTTCCATTATCCGAACATTTTTATTACAGAAGAAAAGCCTGTGTAAGCTCCTGTCTGATTCCAGATCACTCTGAGTGAAGACACCATCCAGGACGTGGTGCAGGCTGCAGACCTGCTGCTCCTCACCGACCTTAAGTCGCTGTGCTGCCAATTCCTGGAGAGCTGCATCACGGCTGAGAACTGCATCGGCATCCGGGTCTTCTCTCTGCACTACTGCCTGCACCACGTGCACCATGTGGCCACCGAGTACCTGCAGACGCACTTCAGAGACGTGGCAGACACGGAGGAGTTCCGCGAGCTGCCTCCTGATCGGCTGTGTGAGCTGTTGGCCATGGAGAAACTAAACGTGGGTAACGAGAAGTATGTGCTGGAGGCTGTAGTGCGCTGGCTCGCCTACGACATCGAGGCCCGACGGGTGAGAAAGCTGGACACTGTTACTAACTCCACTATAACTTTATATATATATATATATCTATATATATATATATATATAGATATATAGATAGATAGATAGATAGATAGATAGATAGTAAGTATTCTGGGCACTTAAAAGAAGAATCTTATTAACTTGGCTGGCCAAAGTCTTTAAAGGGGCCCTAAGCAGAATTAAAAATTAAATGCCCTTCTGTGCCGCCAATATGATTTATAATTTATTGTTAATCCTTGATTATTTGCATACTATTTAACTAACACGCTAATTATTTATTGTCATCTTGACAATGTTTTTACCCCTCTATGCATCCTGCATTCCGTCAACACAATATTGCTTTGTATTTTTCTATAATTACGATTGTCCATTGACATATTAGGAAAAACAATGTTATTATATGTACTTTGGGGGGCCCCCTGGTGGCCATGGGGGTCCTTAGCAGCCGTTCGCGTGTGCCTTGGGCCTGCTCTGAGCTAAACAAGTCGACTGTTTATGCCACGTCAGAGTGTGCAACACACTCCAAGGAATGTGCAATCCTTTCTCTTCTTCATAGCTGAGCTCACAGAAGCCCCCAGCCGGCTAATGCTGCTATGATTGACAGCAGAGGAACAGGAATGCCGTCTCTTTTCTCATTACCAATGTGTTTAAATTTGCTGCTTTGACTTTCGGCCCCAGACAATTAGACAACTCAATTAGAAGAAGGTGATGCTTTTCTGTAGACAAACCCCCTTATTTTGAACCCAGTTTATTATGTATTACAGCACAACTTTCTCTATAGGTTGTGTAATATTACACTGATAATTCTGGCAGCATGACTACGTGTTCAGTGGATGTTTGTATGTGTGTATCTACATCTATGCAGCAGCACTATATGGCCAATCGGATCCATTTGGACACCTGACCATCCTGTCTATATTGTATTTTTTTTTTTAACAGCCTATTTGAGATTTAGTCTCGTTCTAACTCCTATAATAACCCTCATACTGGTAAAAAGGGCTTTTCAATGGACACAACAGTATTACTGAAATCAGATGCTAATGTTGGGTGAGAAGGTCTGGGGTTCAGGTGTCGTTTCAGTTCATCCCAAACCTGTTGGACAGGTTTGATATCAGGGTTTTGTGAAGACACTTGAGTTATTTTATTGCATGTCTGTCTAGGGTTGCAAAATTCTGGGAATTTAAGTCTGGAAACTTTTCAAAGGGATTAATGGGAATAAACTAGGAATTTGCAGAATTGCAGGCTAGCCTATATAACAGGAAACTTAATTATAGTTAGGTAAAACAAGCAGATTTATTGCAATATCAGTTACATTTTGATGCTGCATATTCCTTAATGATATACACGCAGCACTATAGGGCTATACTCCCGCATGCACGCATCCATAGCGTCCACAAAATAATGTCAAAAAATGTTTATCCTGGTTAGTATTTATGTGAATGACACAATTATAACTATTTTAATATTTACATTTTTACTATTATTGAAAAAAAAAACACTGACTGAGCAAACATTCAGGTGAGATTAATTACGGGGGGATTGTGTATAAGTTTGCTTGCATGACGGTTTATGAAAAATATTTTTTTTTTTAAATGGTGATTTTCTTTGTATGTACAGTTTATATAGATTTCCTGAAATTTTTAAATTATAAAATTAATTTCTGTAAGTTCCCAAAAAGGCAGAAAAAAACTATTTTCTCCAACTTAAAACATTTCCATGGGAAAAAAAGGGAAATTTACCCGGAAATTATCTATGTCTGTCTGTCTATCTATCTGTCTGTCTGTCTGTCTGTCTGTCTGTCTGTCCGTCCGTCTGTCTATCCGTCCGTCGGTCTATGCGTCGGTCTATGCGTCGGTCTATGCGTCTCTCTATCTACCTATCTATCATTCAATACTTTGAAAGCCACAGCTGAACAATTTGTACAAAGTTTGTCCACCATTTTTTCCACAGTTGAGATGGTATGACATCATTTTCATCAGACTGATTGTAGTATTCCTCAATGCCACCTGGATTTTGTCATGTATAATGTAAATATTTTTATGTAACAAGTGTTCCAGTGTACTATGTGATTGAGGGCTCAGTGCCCTTACTAAGACTAACCATTTAAAACTGGACAGAAACGAAGGAGACACTAGCTATCATGTTTGGTGGACGCGAGCTGATAGATAAGTTGCTCAGAGTAGCTAATAATGTTGCTTGGATCTATAGGAAAGAATAGAAAAGACTGTATTTTTCATCCAGACATCAGAACTGAATAGTTAGTTTAATATAAGGTGGACGATCTGACCTGAAATGTATACATTTGATTCATTAAAAAATTTACCTTGATTACGATTTTTTTATTTTATTTTTTTACCCGTGTTTTTTTTTGTGTGTGTGTGTGTTTTTTTTTTTTTTGTAGGAGCTCCTTCTGTTGCTAAGTTGACTCGATGTAGTTATGTGACTTTACACATGGTATTGCTTTCTTTAAGGGTAAAAGAAATAGGAGAGGAGAAAATTACAGCGGTTAGAGGTTCTACATTTCGGTTTCGATTAATCATCCAGCCCTGCATTTAATAAGCTATTTACATTTATTAGTAGGTTGTGTGTGCAGGGGAAGTAATCTGGGCAGTGAAAAAACACAGCATCAATGCCAGACTATGTATAATGAGATTTAAACTCTTACAAATCACTTTTCTTTTACCCCTTATCATTTTTCTAGGGTAAATATATACCCTGTAGGGTTAATATATTGGTGTAACATTTTTTTTTTCCTGATATAAATCCGCTGGTTGCAGGTACACATGAAGGAGGTGATGTCCGCAGTGTGGGTGCAGGGCCTGGACCAGAGCTACCTGCAGGAACAGATGGTGGGAGACCCGCTGATGAGGGAGGTGATCGGCGAATGCTGCATGGAGTCGTTGAGAGGAGCGGCGCAGCAAGGAGAGGCACTGCTCGCCGCCTTTAAACCCCGCGGCTACTCCGAATGCATCGTTATTGCAGGGGGTGAGGACAGGGCGTGAGTATTGGAACCAACCACAATGTTCTTATGGGAATATCAGAGTATGAACGGATCCTTGGCCCAGAGAAATAAAACTGGATTTGATATTAAAACACACAACCGTGAGCTGCTCTAGGAAAGTAATTTTAGAAGAGATAATGGGATGTGGTTGTGGTAATCTTTCATCTTTTTTCCTTTTTTTTATATTAAAGCAATTTCTCTAAGCCTACTTTTAAAGTAAAAATGAAAGAACACCACGTTGTAGCTTGTGACCATTAGTAGTTACCACCATAAAGACTGATTTACCTACAAGCCTTGGCTTAATTTTTGATTCGAAATGAATTAAGCTTTATCAAATGACACAAACGAAGCTTACCGTAAGTCTTTTATCCTGAAGTTCCCAAATTGACTATTATAACAGTCTTACATTGTTGTACCTTTGACTCTGGCACACAGCTATGTCATCATTTAACATGGGGGAATTAATAGCTCAGTGGTTAATGTGTTGGACTGCTAATTGGAAGGTTTAATTCCCAGCACCGCCCAAGTTGTCACTGTTGGGCCCCTGAACCACTAACCTCAATTGCTCAGTTGTATAAAAGAGATAAGTCCCTCTGGATAAGGGCGTCTGTGAAATGCTGTAAATTAAATTTTTAACAAATTAATAATTATACAAGATTCTAATGTTTAAAATGCATAGCACCCGGGACCGATACTGCACTCGTAAAAGCACTCCGATACCACATACTTGTGACATCAGTGACGGAGTGCAGAAAGACTGAGAACATCAGGCTCAGCGGTGTGGAAAACCTGGTACCTGGAAAAAAAAGGTACCAAAATGAGTACCTGTAATACAAGTAATCTGATAAAACATCTGAACTTCAAACACAAACCTGAGCACGGACAGTTTAACACTAGCAATAATGTTAGCAACCCTGCAGCAAACCCAAACGAGAAAAACTGGCACGAGATACAGTAACCCGAGAGCTATACAAATAATCCCAACTGCCAAAAAGGACAAGTATCGGTATCAGTGAGTACCAGGAAAAAAATATCGGTACTTTTAATAGGTTTGGATCCGTGTCAAGAATTAATCGGTGTTGAAATTATGTGTAAATTAAAAACTGGAACAACTCGTTTGTTAGTTTTGTTGTTTTTTTTTTCTGTGGAAAATTGGCAAATTAAATGACATGTTAGTAATGTTATAAGAATTACTCACACTTGTTTAGTATTTTCTAGTGCAATATAGTATTTTTTTTATGTGGCAGTCCATAAATAGCACATAAAACATTTTATATCCCTCATTTCTGCCTACACTGAGTATGTTTTGTTGTTTAGCACTCGGAACCCGTCTGCGGTGACACGCTGCATGTGTCCTCTTTATGACCGGAACCGGCAGCTGTGGATCGATTTGCAGCCCATGAACGAGAGACGTATCGGTCACGGGGTGGTCACTGCTGGTCGGTACCTTTTTCACGACGGAGTTTTATTCCTCCAGCCTCTGCATATTATCTTGTACTGAGAATTATTTATATGAGGATATCTTTCTTGCTGGTTCCCTGCTTAATAGTGATACAGTGACAGTGTGTAAGGGTAATAACCCCTAGGCCTGACAGCATTGTCTCTTAACAAGATGCAAATGTGGGTTTTGGGTGCTCTTATCCATAAAAAAGTCAAATGAAGCCCACTGGGTACTCGGGTAAAAGGACAGTTAGGAGCGGCAGTTAAGATGGGAAAATAGTAGTATAATTGTACCACTCATTTTTTCACTTGCTAACGTTATCCAAACAAGTTTTTAACGTTCTGACTTTTATTATATAACTTGTGTATATTATATTTGGCGTCAGACACAAACCAGAATGGCTGTCTTATCTAGATAGCAGCTAAGACTAGCTAACTAGCTAATCTGTCCTAACCTCGAATGTATAAGCTGATATTCACAATAGGTTAAGTTTTTTTTATATTGCTAATCCCACAAGCTTAAATGAGGGTTTTTTTCCTCGTTTGGGACAAGACGTGTCATGTGATCTCACAACTGACAACAGACAACCGTGTCTGTCTGTGCTTGCAGTTTTACCAATTCAGAAAGAAACTAGCACTAGAAACTCTACAATTTGCATTAAAAAATAACCGTGACAAAAAACACTTGAGGCTAAACAAAGTTCCTAGCATCTATCTTACAAATTGCCTGTTAGTCCCAGGCTAAAAAAATAATGTTTTATTCCTTAATAAGTATTTTAAAAAAAGATTTAAGTACCAAGACCATCCAAAGATCATTTAGATTTAAATGAGGTCAAAATTGTGTTTAAAAAATATTTAATGACCACATAAGTTAATGTATTAGATAATGAAGAGAATATAATATTTAATTAATCTCACATTTTAAAGAGTTTTTTGTCGCGAGTCACATTAGTTTTTGTCCGTTATTATTATTAAAAACCTCTTTATCTTTTTACTGTTTTCCTGATAGACGGATGTCTATTTGCAATTGGGGGAATGGATGAAAACAAGACTGTGTTGAGCAGTGGAGAGAAATACGATCCAGAGACTAACACCTGGAAGCACATTCCCCCAATGAACCAGGTATCTTTACCAACAGCAAGAAACAGGTTAACCTTTAGGGTTGTGCAGGAAAAGTGGTAGCACAGTGGTTTGGTTGTTGAACTGCTAATTGAAAGACCGGGGTTCGATTCCTAGCACCACAAAGTTGCCATCGCTGGGGCTCTAAGCAAGGCCCTCAAACCCCTAATTGCTTAGTTGTATAAGAGTTGAATGTAAGTCTCTTTGGATAAAATAATCTACCAAATGCCATAAATGTAAATGTAATAAAACAATTAAATCCTTTAATGTACAAGCATCTTCCTGTTTAACGGATGTTTAGTCACGTTATCTCCACTAGGGGCAGCATACTCAAGTTTTTCGCTTGAATCAGATGTGACGAGACTTTAGTGCAACACCAGATGTCAGTGTTTAACCCTTGTTGTTTCTGGTGGTTAGGCAAGGCAGCATTTCTGTATCGCTGAGCTGGATGGACTAATCTATGTGCTGGGTGGTGAGAATGAGGACACTGAAGTCCTCCTCACCATGGAGGTATTTGACCCTCACCTTAATACCTGGACAATCCAGACCAGCATGACTACTGTCCGGAAGGTGAGAAAGAAACGCTATAGTGTTTATAGTCTTTCTTTGTAGGTCTGTTGTTTATCACTCACCTGGTTGGATAAATGCATGCTTGTTTTATTCTTCAGTTTGGTTGCTGTGCTCCAATGAAGAAGAAACTGTATGTCATGGGAGGAGGGTCTTATGGAAAAATTTATGACTCGGTGGAATGTTACGACCCCAAAACTCAACAGTGGACTACACTTTGCCCTCTAAAGGAAAGAAGGTAGAAAAACATGGCGACAAAATGACAGGCGTAAAGAAATAGAAGTAGGGTTGGAATGAAGGGATGAAACTACACAACAGATCTTAAACTGATGAAAATTTTGTGTTGATATTCACATATTTTGTATCAGATGCTTCATTAAATTTTTTTTTTTTTTTTGCGATCTGCTTCTTAGCGATTGTGTGTGTAGGCAGCAAGAAAAAAAAAACATGGATCTAGTTTGTGTCGTTCATGTGTCGAGCGAACGTTTGTACTCCGGAGAAATTAACGTTAGTTACGGATGTTGGTTGAAGGTTCGGCGCCGTGGCGTGCGGTGTAGGTCAGGAGCTTTACGTGTTTGGAGGAGTGAGAAGCAGAGATGCAGACAACCCTGAATCCAGCCAAATGACTATCTGCAAATCAGAGTTCTTCCATGACGAGTTAAAAAGGTGTGAAGACGCAAGATTTCTTAATACATTATATTATACAGTAATTACGTTGTTGTTGTTAATCTACTTATTGTTGTCCTAAATGTTAAAGATGGGTGCTGCTGGATGATCAGAACCTGTGCATTCACACCACATCATCATTCGTATATGGAGCTGTTCCCATTGGGGCCAGTATATATGTGGTAGGAGAACTGGACACGGGTAAGTCTGACACACACGTTCATTTATTCTAATTATATATATTATTTTCTCTCTCATTCCTATTCTCTCATGTCTGTAACTCAAATTTCATTGTTAATAATATTCATTAAATGTTTTAGCTTTAGTCATCATCAGTTTTAAGGTTTAATAGCATGTATTTTAGCAAATGGACAAGATTCATTAATTACTCTTAAGGAACATTTTCACACCCGGCACACCTGGAGCATTTTTGCAGAAGCTGGAGCTTTTTCCCCTCTTGGATTTTTTTAGTTTGGATAAATACTAACGCAGTAAATGTTAAGATACATCGAAACTATCACATAATTCAGCTTGCAAAAAAAACTGAAAAACATAAGTTGTTGTAAGAAAGCAGCCCAACCCAACAGATGACCTAATGGTGCAAAACATGAATCGTGGGGCAGAGTGTCTGATGGATGTCTGATGACTATGGATGAGCACGTCGTGGCAATTTAAAAACTAAGCACACCCAAATGACTTTAATTGGTTCTTCTCTGAAACAGCTGAATCAACTATATTGATAGTGGAGTGTTTCATGAAGGTACAGATGCAGGCTAAGACTATGAGCCACGTGATGCCCAGACGGTTCTCTCAACAGCAGCCGGCGAGGTCTTGCCTGCCCTCTGCAGGAAGTGTCTTGAACAAACGTAGGTTCTTGTGGTTTTTACATCCTAGCGCGAGCCGTAGATGATGGCAAGAAAGTGGCCGGCTCCAGGGAAGAGACGACCACTGTTTCCACGGTGTGATGTGCTGTTAATTTCACCTCAGAATGTCTCTCCTCTAGATAGGAATTATGTAAGCAAGTTTTCCCAAGCAAGGTCAAAAACGGGGTTCTAAAGTTGCTCTTTTACTGTATTTGTTTAGGCCTTCTGTACCTGTCATCTAACTTACCACCTTCAAGGTGATTTACTATGGTTGTTTAATTCGCAAGTGCTGAACAATACATCTTTGCCCTGTTCAGTGCAGTTAGCATCATGTTTAATGTTCCACTATGCTCAGTATAGATTATCATTACTGTACGTGTTCTTCCTTGTTCAGAGCAGTTTTCTGGAGATTTCTTTAGGCCTCTGCTCTGCAGTCTATTTAGTTTGGTCTATTTTCTGCCCGGTTTGGTGCAGCTTACTTGGCCATGTATTTTCCACCGGTTTTGTGCGGCCTGCGCTGTCTTTTCAGTACGTTCTTAACCAAGTAGCTCCTTCCCTTGTCGTGGCTACAGCTCGCCCAACGGTGGCACTATTGGTTTACTAAACAGTGGATTTCACCTGTTGCAACTGTCTGCTCACAGTGTGATTGTGGCGCATCAGCTATGGGAACAGTGCACAATGTTGAATGACGCTCAAAAGGAAACCTCGGGTCGCCGAAAGCGGAAACGAGACATTGTGGTCATTGCTGCGCTCACAGTATGTTGTGTGAATGTTCAGGCTCGGATTCTGAAATACGGCCGCTCGTACAGCCTTACATGCTTATTGCTAATTTGCATACAGTGACAATAGGCCAGTTAGTTGCACTGGTATCCGCCAATAATCTTCAAAAGGAATGTGAAAGGGGGAAGGATTGCCCATAGCGGATGCTCCAGAAATTCAGGTTACCGCTTTCAGGGAACCAAGAATACACAAGTAACCGGATACGTTTTTACCTGTTGTTTTTGACCGGATTAAATCTCACTACCACCACCAACTAGAATTACAGTGTATTGCAGAAACAAAGGCTTGAAGACAGTTGTTGCTTTTCACAAGTAAATGTTGTGAACATGCACTGACCATTCAATGGTCATATTTTAGATTTAGTCTCACTTCTATAATGACCTTCATACCGACGGAAATGCTTTTTGTTCAGTTTTGTAGTGAAGCTTCCGATTCTCTCATTCAGCCACGATAGTATAAGTGAGGGCAGGAATTTAAGATGAGAAGGTCTGTGGTGGCGTCAGTGTTTCTGTTCATCCAAAAGGTTATTGCATTTTTAGTGATACCCTTGGACCTCCTTTATAAATACCTCTCGGCTGACCTGGGTTTACAGTTGAATTTATGGGTGTTTCACATATAGTTTGTTTCAAATCAACTAAAAGTTATTCAGAAAGGGAAACTTTATGGTGTTCACAATATAGTGGACTCAAAAGAGAAACCCGGTCTTTTTTTGGTCCTCTTCAGCAGTAAACTAATCTCAGATCTCCATTTTTTTTTTTTTCTTCAAATTTATGAATACTCAAATCCCAACAGCAGTGTGTTATGTTCGCACCACATGGTTTTGGCACATTCAGACAAAGCAGAACTAAAGAAAAGCATCTGAAAAAAAAAAAAATACTGGAGAAGAATATTTTTTTTGGTTTATGTTTTTGCGGTGATGTAACATGGCTGCAGGTATGACAAGCCTCCAGGTACGCCCGTCGAAACGAAGACCACCTCGCTTTTGAGACCTTTTAGGGGGGTCCTGGATCACTAGGTTTGTTCACATATACATTATAAACCGCTCTTAGAGCGTTTGGAGGGTTGAGATGAGGGTTGAGGTGTGAAAACACGCTGTTTCTTAAGTGCGGAAAAATTCCTCCTATTTTGCTCACCTACAGTAGCTGTGCTATGTTCAAATCCCGATAGAAAAAGAACAACTTTAAATATTTGCTTTTCGAATACTTACTTTATATTTGTTTTCCTTATGTCAACTTGTATTTAATCCTTGTTAACATGTATTGTACATCTTATTGTATCCTTGTATCTAATAATAATAATAATTAAATTAAACACCAGGTGCGACTGTAGTTGCTGCTTGATGGTTAATTTATATATATATATATATATTTTATTTTATTTTATAATTGTGGTAATCATTTTTTAATGGTTCAGGTCTGTAATGGATGTGCTTTGACTGTTGCACTAACCTCAATCATGCTACAAGGAAGCTCGAAGCTAGATAAATATCACCTAGGGGTTTTTTCCAGGACATTCTGTTCAAGCAATAAACCTCTTGATAAAAGCTCGTATTGGACTGCTTTCTCAGCGCACACAATGATGATTTTTGTTTAACTGGAACACACTTAAGCCTTATTCCGAGATGTAAACATTGCCTTTATTTAGAACACGACATGAACGGATATTAATATTTGCCTAATCGTTTGCTCAAAGGAAAATTTGCTAGACGTTATTGATTTGACTTGCTTTACCGAAAAGCTTAATTTATTTCTCTTATATATATATATAAAGCTTTGTATATAACCAGTTGAATTCGTATGATCACAGATTTGCACAAAAACACCATAGCAACCCTCTTAGCCAAAGCCATGATTAATTCCCATTGAAACATAATTGCAGCAATTATATAAAGTAATTACGTGTGTATTTCACCGGTAGAAGTTTAAAAGAAGAGTCCTGTGCCTGCAATTTCAATAATACAAAGAAAAAGCAAATCTTCAGAAAAAAATTAACTGATTTTATGTCACTGTAATGTTTTGTTTCCTCCTTTACTGTGTGTGTGCAGGCACCAGTTACGACTACGTACGAGAATTTCGGCGCAGTACAGGCACATGGCACCCGACTCGTCCACTCCTGCCCTCAGACCTGTGTAAGACTGGCTGCGCTCCTCTCCGCATCGCTAACTGTAAGCTTTTCCGGCTGCAGCTGAAGCAGGGCTTGTTTCGGATCAGAGTGCCGTCCGTATAACGCGCCCATCCACGCTCATGTGATCATCATTTCTCTGTTGCTGGTTGGGTAAAAAAAAAAAGGACATGTGGCACTTTGGATTGGTTGGAATCAAGGCAAGGATGCTTACCTGAGTGAGCTGTGTATGGACATTTTGTCCACTTTATCTTTCGTCTTCTTAAGGGAATGTCTTATTTTTGTCTTTTCTTTTAACAAAAAGGGATTTCGGATGTCATTTTTGAGCTAAAGCAGCTGCTTTACTGCTTTTTTTTGTGTTTAAACTGGGTTTTTTTAAGTAAATTCCAGGTTGTCGCTTGTTGCTACTTCTTTTTAAATGAACAATAATATAAACAGCTTTGACAAATTTATTACCATGAGCAGGGCAACTCGACTGCCTTCTTTTCCTCTCTTTTTCTTCTTTTTTTTTTTTGTACATTTTTAATTATTTATGAATTGTCTTACACTTGAATATACAGCTGATGGGAACAGCTTTCAACTGTCAGGAGAAGAAGGGGGTAAAAGGGTATTTTTAGCTCGTATTAAACACGGCTTTCGGTCTATAAAATATTAGCCATCATGGCCGTCTGCTAACAAGTATCTAGGAGAAATGGTTGGTAATGGTTTATCTGGCATCATTAAACTTTTACTATTAACACTGTACATCATGGTGTTAAACGTCTATGTAATACACACCAGTAGGGCTTCGACGTGCTCCATGGGTATCAGGAAGTGTTTCTTTCTGCATTGATAAACAGCGGTGAGAGAATCCTTGAGTGGGAATTTAAGTTGCAAAGTGACCTTTGAACTGGCTTTCCAGTCACTACAGACCGCTTCTGGCAGCCGACGTCCTTGTTTGTCAGTTGTGCGTCCCAGCTGCTGCTGTCTATTCTAATCGGTACAGATTGGCTTTAGGAGAAGCTTCTAACTGGCCAAGGATAGAAGCAGCTCATGGTAAACATTCGGCGCAGCTTTGTTTAAGGTGGTCCTAATTTAATGTTCCATAACCACATATACACACAGACTACTTTGTGATTTTTTTTTAATTTATTTTATGGACACTGAATTAGTCTTTATTATTAGAATGATAAACGATGCATTGGGTATAAAAATCTGTACACTTTCTCGATTAATCATGTCTTTCCAGTGTCGATCTATGCACAGCTTGGTTTTCAACCCGACCCAGACTTTTCGGCTCAACACAAAACACATCCAGAAACTCGACATGCAGCACTATCTACGCAGATAGCTATACTTTATCACTATTCCACTTGATTATCTTTTTTTCCTTCCCGCTCTATGCCTGATCAGCGATAATGTCAGACCTTTGTGCGTCAGTGTTAATCATTCGATACTTCTACGGTCCGTCAATAATAAAGCCTTTTAATACGAGACTATGTAAAATAGTAACCCTAGAGCTACGATATGCACCTGCGACAATACACCACACGCCCAGCACTTAAACACACAATGTGTACGCGCGCATGTGTAAACAAAAGCTGACTATCGACACTCACGTTACACATTCCTTTACGTGCCATCGTTTATGGTACACGCTGGACCCTCCGATTCAAATTTGGGCCCTTTAAACAAAAGATGAGAATTGGTTATAGTAATTGTTTTATTTTTTTATGTCTGGATAAGCAACTACATGGATTTAATACTAACTGCAATGTCTATTTACAGTATTAATGCCTGACCATTAATCAAAGAATACACCTTAAAGTAAGAGTGGGCCAAATGAGAATATCAAATAAAGCCATCTCTGATGCACAATATGTATCACTGCAGGGGGGGAAATCATCAAAACACTAGTTTTTGCATAGAATATAGAAAAAAAAGAGATTTGATCTAATGTCAAGGGACGCCGCTAAGAGGGGGGTAGTTAGGACTTCTTTAAATGCCCAGTTACTTTGGAGCCCCAAGAGTATTATTAAGGAACGGTGTGGAATGGGTGTGATGGAAGGCCCAACCTAATATTTTTTTTTTAACCTAATAAGACCCAAAATTGCAATTAAATACAAAAATATTCTACAAAATAAATGAATTGGAAAAACTGTATGTGTTTGACTAAATTCCACAATTTATATTTTTGAATGAAGATTTTCCTTAAAAAAATCTTTAAAATAAATTAAAATTTATGTTTTTGTAAATCTCAACATCATCTTTTGTAAAATTTTAAGCATTTAAACTAGCACAAAATATGAACACTGCTCCGCTTCTAATCAGAGCTTATTGTTAAATATTTTAAACAAATTTCACACCAGCTATGATAAAATCATCTACCGCAGATCGTATTTCCTCCGGTTTTTCCTCCAAACGTCTTTTGTTTTGTAGTCGCACATCACGTTAATATGCTTTATTACTGGGATTCATCTATTCTAAAGTCTGTGTAGAGAGAATAAACATCGACTTCTTTGTTTGTTCATCATCTAAAAGTGAATTTGGATGTTTTTGTAAAAGCAGCAGCTGATAAAATAACGACATTTTAAATCCACAAATTCTGTAAATCTTATTTATAAATCAATGAACAATACTTGACCATATGTGTCCATCTGTATCATAGCTATACTACTATACTGGGGGAAGTGCTGGCTCAGTGGTTAAGGTGTTGGGTTCGATGGGTTTTGATATAGAAAAGGATCGATTTTAATTGGACGGATTTAGTCTAAAATGTAAAAGTAGATTTAAAAAAGAAAATCATTTAGACACTTTAATTACCCAAAGTCTACTAAACCGATTCCGTCTTACATTAACGCATTATTTTACAAGTAGTAAATAAGTAGATACTATTGTATTGTTATAATTTTTACATTTTGAAATAAAACAGTATGTCATCAGAAATCATTCCTGTTGTGAAAGGATTGCATAAGAGTGTTTGCATGTCTGTGTGTTGGATCTATTCTACAGAGACAGCTGGGATCAACACAACATGATTACAGAAGATGGTGGCATTAATCATTTAAACCAAATTGCTCTCAGTAGTGGGAGTTAATTTAACTGGAGGTCCTGTGACTTGGGATAATGATGAAGCTCAGATTGGGATGGATGTGGCCTCTAGTGCCCTATATTAGGTGCCTGGGAATTATTCTCTATGGCCTGAATGGGTCTGATTAGAACACAGAACAGACCGGACACATCTGTGTTTCAGTACTTGGGGTGTAAAAACGAATCTATATGACCTTTTGATTTTACAGGTGGGGTCATACTTATTTCAGGCTATTTGAACAAAACCGGAGAAATATGCAAACTGGACACAAATCAGCCAAAAATGCTCAATATTTTCTTTTTCATTTGTTGCACTGATCATTTTGTCCTGTTCTTCTATTTCTAATAGTGATGGTAACATATATTTAAACAAATAGGATCCCATACAGCTGTTTACAGGGTTTAATTTTCCCTTACAACAGGGGTGTCCAAACTCTGTCTGGAGGGATGATGTAGAGTTTAGCTCCAACTTGCCTCAAGACACCTACCTGTAAGTTTTAGGTATACCTAGCAAGAGCTTGATTAGTTGGTTCCGGTGTGTTTGATTAATAATAATATTCAACTTCATTGTGTCAGCTATGATACAGCGCCCATGGAGCAGGAAGGGTTAAGGGTCTTGCTCAAGGACCCAACAGTGGTTGGCTTGCCTGAGGTGGGGCTTGAACCCAGGTGTTTCTGGTTTTCAGATTAACAACTCAGCACCTTAACCATTTGAGCCACCCTGCTAGGGTTAGAGCTAAAGTCTGCAGGACACCAGCCCTCCAGGACCGAGTTTGGACACCCCTGTCTTACAATGTTTCCGTAAATAACTATAGAAAAACATCACGTCGTGATATTTGAGTAAACCTGTAAAGTGTATACACAAAATAAAGGCTTCGTCTTTTTATGCACAGTCTGTCGTTTCCATTGTTTTCAGCACATCGTACAAAACGTGATGAGGATTCCTTTGTTTCATTGTGTTTATGTAAATTATTCGATCAGGCTATAACAGACAATTGTTTTTCTCTTATGCTTGTCTACTTGTGTCATAATGTGATTTTGTTCGTGGCTAGTGACTACATGTTGCACCATAAAGCCATAGAAACCCTTTCGGAGTCAATAAAGCAATTTTAGGTAAAGTTTGAGTAATAAGTGTGGGTGGTCTGGAAAAAAAACCCCATACAAACCATGTAGAGATTATCCTAAACTCAAAAGTCAACCATAACAAAACACTTCCTGTGGTCTTCTTCCCGTGCCACAGATTAACAAAGCGCTCGCTCACTCTGACTGATATCATTTTGCATGATATGGTAAGTCTTATTCATTGCTGGTCAGGAAGCCTGAGAAAGCCAAATAGTATGAACTCCTTTTTCACCCTGAGCCTGGACTCTGTGGGACTGTGCAGTCTATCATCAGCGTCTATCCAGCAGGGACATGAGCAACCTGTCTCGGCAACCGCACGTAGCACATACTGTCAACAAAACAAAAAAGCTCCTGATCTTTCTCATGGGTACTAATCTAAGAAGTATCTTTGGTATCATGACGTCATGGCCTGTAAGAAAGACCATGGTGAAGCACGGTATTTGTTACAGTAAAAATTCCCACTGCATAAGTATTTAAATAATAATAAGGAGGAACCGTTTGTAATGAAGGCCTTGGGTTAAGAACGACGAACGCCAGTTGAAACTAAACAGCTGCTCTTTATGACAGTGGTGACTTAGAGAGGAGATAAGGCTTGCCTGTCCCTGGCTGATATAAAAAATGATTTTATGATCTGAGTTATAGTTGGTGTGTGAACAGAACAAAGAGCTTTATCAATTCTAGCTTTAAAAAAAAATTGCTCATCTATCCTTCACCATCCTGTGATTAAAGGCGGTTATGACGTCAAAGAAGTTGCAACATTCTTGAGGAGTGTTTGTAATTTTTTTGGGGTTTTTTTTGGGAAATTGCAATAAAAGGCTTTTTGAGCAATCTTGTGCAGTTTCAGGAGTGATGAAACGGATCGGACGCAGCGGTGGAGTAGTTTCTTTTTTTATAGAAATGGGAAAGATCTAGACTTCCTTCATGAATATAACATTAATTTAAACATAAATAATGGATTAATGACACAGGCTTAAGCTTGTCAGAGTTAAGGGTGACATCATGCTTTCCCAGCTCCACCAAGCTACCTCTACTGGGCCCCTGAGTAAGGCCCTTAACCCCCAATTTCTCAGTTGTATAAAAAGAGATAAATGTAAGTCGCTCTGGATAATGCTGTAAATGTAGTGAAGGTCATAGTGGATGATCAGGAAGTTATCTAACTGATGACAGTTTAAAAATACAAGTTGAAATGCAATTCTGGCCGGTGCCGTGGTGCAGTGGGTTAAGACGCCGGCATTCGCATGCACAGTTGTGCTCTGGTGACCCAAGTTTGATTTTTTTTTTTGTTTCTTTGTACTATTAATAAAAGCAAAATATCCTCTTTAAAAAATGTGATTCTGTCTCTTGCCATCTGTTAGTCTACTTATTCGACTGCTTCTCATCCTCCTTTAACGTATCCAACGGCAACTCTCCAAAAGGTTGTCACATTTCTTCCTCCCTCTGGGTTACATTTACATTTACAGCATTTGGCAGACGCCCTCATCCAGAGCGACTTACATTTGTTTTATTTATACAACAGAGCAACTGGGGGTTAAGAGCCTTGCTCAGGGGCCCAACAGTGGCAGCTTAGTGGTGCTGGGAATCAAACCATGATCTTCCAATTAGCAGTCCAACACCTTAAGCACTGCACTACCACTTCCCAACTATTACTAAACCAACCCCTATTTTCCCAGGCAGGAGACAGTCTGCTGGTTATCCTGTGAAAACTGCGACTGAATTTGGGTTCAAAAATTGTTATATTACAACCTGTTACATCGCCCAAGTGTCCCTTGCTTATTTATAGCTTTTACCTACATGAAGATGTCGAACACAAATAAGATTTGGTGGCTCAGTGGTTAAGGTGTTGGTCTGATACCTGGAAGATTGGGATTCAATTCCCAGCACCACCAAGTTGCCACTGTTGGGCCCCTAAGCAAGGCCCTCATTCTGTTCAATTGTATAAAAGAGATAAACCGTAAGTCGCTATGAATAAGGGTGTCTGCCAAATACTGCAAATACATTAGCTTTGCGGGTTGTAGGTAAAAAAAATGATCTGATTATTTCTGTCGTTGCATAATTTTGGTTTCTTTTCTTTAGGCGAGCCACGATTTCTTACCCACAATGCTGCTTTCTGTTATAGCAAGATAAATACTGAAAAACAAAGCTTTAACTAATATTTCATTGTATTGTCACCAGAAGCTTGTGTGATTTAAAAAAAAACAGACTAGTAAAAAAAGAAAGACTAGTTTATCAGGCGATGACAATTTCAAACCGCATGAGGCTGAAATTGGTAGCCTGAGAGACGTTCTTGTTTTAATCGAGACCCTGTAGGCTGGAGTCTCCATTCCCACTCAGGTCATGCCAGTCTTTTATAATTAGACTGTCTTTGAACAACCTTTACATTAGAAATGTAGCTGATGGACATGATGGCGTGGATCTGGGATTAATATTATTTATTAGGCATTAAATTAATTCTTACACTACAGTGGGTTTAATTTTTGGTTTCAACCTGAATTGTGATAAAACACTGCACATTTATCATAGTTAAGACTGACAGTCGTGCCAA
This sequence comes from Bagarius yarrelli, assembly GCA_005784505.1. NCBI lineage: Eukaryota > Metazoa > Chordata > Actinopteri > Siluriformes > Sisoridae > Bagarius > Bagarius yarrelli. The sequence continues at coordinate 4,710,558 of VCAZ01000011.1, forward strand.
ACATTATTTTATAGTAAACCTTCTTTCTTTCTTTCTTTCTTTCTTTCTCCATTTTGTGTGAAGAAAAAATCTTGTCTTTCTCTCTCTCTTTTAGACACAGCTGTGCTGGTGGTAAGACGCACAACAGCGCATCCGTTCGCCTCTCCATTGACGTCACTTCAAAGTCATGTGACCAGGCTCAGACCAATCAGGAGGATGCTGTCGAAGCGCTTGGTTCCTTTACCGAGATAGAAAGAGGGGGGAGAAGAAAAAAAGAGAGAGAGAGAGAGAGAAAGAGAAAGAGAAAGAGAGAGAGAGAGAGAGAGAGAGAGAGAGGAGAGAGAGAGAGCAGAGAGAGAGAGAGAGGAGAGCGAGAGAGAGAGAGAGAGAAAGAGAAAGAGAAAGAGAGACAGAAAAGGGAACCGTGTCTACAAGCGTTTAAAAAAAACCCAAACCAGCAGAGATTCCCGGTCGCGCTTTGGAATTAGCTTTTAGCTTGACGTTACACGGTGTGTCCCGTTGGAATACCTGAGAGGAATATGGTGTCGTGGAGAGTGTCAGAGTGGATATGGATAATGGCCCAAACATATTGAATAGCTTCGTCAAACGACGACGAGGAGGAGAAGGAGGAGGAGAAGGAGGGCAAGAAAACACGTTTCCAAGAGAATAAAGGCGGAAAATTACCCCCGGTATACCAAACAAACTCTCGGACTGGTAAATATAACCGCTCACGGGGTGTTTTTTTTAACGTATAAAGGCGTTCGCTTGGATTGTTGAATGGCTATTCGGTTTTACGCTCTTGCCACCGAGGTCGAGTCGCGGTAGCTCCCCTTCCCTCTCCTCTCACCTCACCTCCCCTCCTCTACCCTCCGTCAAAGTAAAAGCCTGCGCCGATCACCGAGGCGACCGTTTCCGCTAGAACTTATCGCTGTGTTCGGAGGTCGCGCCTCGACATGGATTTTACCGGCAGCGGCTTGAGCAACGAGCTGCACAATAACCAGACATATCAGTGTGAGGAGAGTAAACCTTTACTGGAGCCGGAGGGTAATAATAATAACAGTAAAGTGGGCGCAGGGCCGTGCCGCCGGAGTGCGCTTCACTGCAGCGGCGGCGGTGGAGGAGGAGGAGGAGGTGGTGGTGTTGGTGGTGGTGGTGGTATGCGTTATAAACTCCTGCATGAAGGAGACATCCAGGTGTGTGCCGTTAAACACCCGCGCACCTTCCTCAGCAAAATCCTTACCTCCAAGTTCCTGCGGAGATGGGAACCCCACCATCTCACCCTGACCGACAGCAGCATCGTCTCTGCTACGGTAAGATCCCGTGATCTCTCTCTCTCTCTCACACACACACACACACACACACACACACCTCCTCCCCCTTTCGCGATAGCCATGTTGAACCACTGTTACAGCAGCTACGCTATTTCAGAAACAAGATGTCGAAGAGCATTGTGGCTCTGCTTCTCCTCCATTATCCCTTCTTCTTCTTCTTCTTCTTCATCTTCTTCTTTATAAAAACGCCACGTAATTCAGACGCACTGTCTTCTTTCCTTGGTGCTCGTATTTACATTGTGATCCACGTGATTTGTAATTAAACCATTAGTAAAGAGTCAATGTTTCTGTCCGAACATCTGTTTTTCACCCACCTAAAAAACCTCTTATAATGTCTATCTGGCTGTCTAATGTCCATCTGAACACCTCCATCATTAATAAAACCATTAATAACGAGCATTTATTAGTTAGTGAATTTACCCAAACATCTGGATTATCAATATACTTCTTATTAATTATAAGGATTAGATCATTTATTCAATTCATCCGTCTGAACACTGTGACTGTTAATAAAAAATACATAAAAAATATTTATCAATTATTAAGTGCATCTAAACACAGCATTAAAAAAAAACCTTAGTAAAGGTAAAGATTTGATTCATTCAATCCACCCATCCAAACACCTCGATCATTTATAAAGTGTTTAATAACGAATGTTCGTTTATTGTTGAACTCACCTAAACACATTGATCATTAATAAAACGTTTAATAACGATAAAGTTTTGATCGATTATTAAATCCGTCTGTCTGAACACCTTTAATCATCAATAAAACCGTTTATGCAGAGATGAATTAATCTATGATCATTAATAAACCCCTTACTAACGAGCATTGAGAAATTCTATAGTCCACCTGAACACCTTTATTAACAATGATAAAGCCTTCTTTACACCTGAACATCTCCAACGTTAATACAATTCTTAATCAAGAGCTTTATTCGACTTTTCAATCTTTTTCTGATGAAAATTTTTTTGTATTAATTAGATTTGATTAGAAATCAAACAAGTCATCTTATTTTGTTGCATTAAATTGAAAAAAAAAAAAAAACCCCTAAATTATAGGGGACGAAAGCCAGACCGCTTTGTTCATAATTATAATTTTTCCCATTTTAAAATGCGATCATGTAAACAGACCTGGCAGCTGGTCATACACTGCTAGTTCAGATTTCCCTGCTAGGGTTAAAAAGGACAAGAAAAATAGATGTTTACGGTGGATTTCTAGTTAACTTAAGCCTGTTTGGCCCGGCGTGATGTGGTGTGGCGCGACGTGGTGCACCCAACGTTAGTCAGCCCGGCATCAGCAATCATAAAAGGCGAGACCTTGTTTATTTATTTAGCCAGAATCTTACTGATGGCACACTGGTTTTTATCTCGCTCCCTAGGTTTCATATTGTGCCGAATGAGTGACTCATGGTTCACAGTAAATGTATCGGTGATACGGTCTTGTTGAAACAAGCCAGACAGACGCAGCGCTGGCAACGTACGAAAGGTTTTTTTTTTTTTTGACGTGTTGGTGAAAACGTGGAGCGTATTTTATCAGAATATAAAGTCTTTTTCGATGGAGTCATGCTATCTGAAAAAAGCCATGTTTTTTAACATAGGCGGAATATGAGTGTTTTTCCCATGGGTGTTTCTTCGTCCAGGTTTTTGTTAGGCGACTATATTTAGTTATAATTTTGGAGGGTTTTTTTTAAGTTGGTTGAACTTTGGTCTGCATGTAACAGGCTTCAGTTCATACAGCATGCAGCAGGGAGCTGTTTTGGCAGTACGAGTCAGCTGATTGCTGATCTGTTCTCTCCTCTTCAGCTCCCTGTGCTAAAAGCTGTTCAGCAGGTGACCTGTGTTCACTTGACCATAGCTAATTGAGGGGTAGTTGACTGTGGCAAATGTTTTCTTTTGGCAAAAGGTCAAGGTGTTTTTCTTGGCATCGGTAATGTTTGTAATTTAGGAACGTTTGCCACATTTTTTGTTTTAAGCATTTCGCAAATTGTTCTCTTTTCCAGAGATGCCGTTTTATTTTTTTTCCTATAGCTAGTTGCCTTCTATAATAAGCTAAAGTTGTGTGCGTGTGATGCTAATCAAACTTTTGCTTAAATGTCTTTCCAGCCGTCCCCATTTCCAGATGCAACCAAAGCCTGTGTTATTTCAGAGCTTTTTTTATAGTAAACGATGTGTTTTTATTTTTAAAAGATATCTGATTTTACTGAAAGATATAAAATATACGATTCCTTGTTTTCCTCAAACACAGATGATGTACATGGTATAGGGGTTGACTGATAATCAGCCCGGTCGAGTATTGGCGCCGATATTGGATATCTTTATGATTATCGGTATCAGCCGTATTTAAAACCAGTTTGCTGGTAAATTAAGTTGTTTTTTTAAACATGCTTTTTGGCTCTGATGAGCATCTATCAGCATGTCTTCGTGTCTTCAGTAAAGTGTCTGCAATTTATGACAAGAGATGAAGCGAGCTCACTGGAGAGCATGACGAGCAGCTCTGATTCCTGCACCACAACCTGGTGCTGCCGGGTTGGAACTACTAACTGTTACTCATGTTAGTAATCTAAAAAAACGCCAGAAAACTATTCCATTTAATTTCCATTATTCGTTCATTTGTTGCTTCTTCTTTTTGTTTATTTCCTTAAATTAAGAAAAATGTTTACAGAATGCTGCTGTCTTTTAATGTTATTATTGATATTAATGTTTATTTTATGTTGTTATTATTAACAGTTCTTAGAAAATATGTTTGAAAGCATGTAAAGAAAGTTTATCTCAGAGCCCTTGTTATTCTTAATGACGTATATCGATTCAAAATATCGGTTATCGGCCTACTTGATCTGTAATAATCTGTATCGGCATTAGCCCTGAAAAACAAATATCGGTCGACCCCTATTGTGGTGGACACGTACTTCCAGCCTACACACTTCCTGTCACGTTTTTAAAAACAAAATTTCACAGTTCTTTTTTTCATGACTGAAAGAAGCAGGTAAGAAAGCGGTAGCTACGTTGATAAACTGCTGAAAAAAAATCGGGGAAGGTTCAATTCCCAGCACCACCAAGTTGCCACTGCTGGGCCCCTGAGCAAGTCCATTAAGCCTCAACTACTCTGTTAGATGTAATAAGGTAAATTTACCCTGTTACCCCTGGTTAAGTATTGTATGTTTTTATTACCGGCATTTGGCAGACACCCTTATCCAGAGTGACTTAGTAGCAACTCGGTGGCACTGGGAATCCACTGTACTACCACTTTCTGTGTTATTTTTTTTGTTCACATCTCCTAGAACAGCTTGGTAATGATCCAGATTTGTCTTGTGGTTGATATAGATAAGATAAGGCATCTCTTTTGTTCAGCACCAGTATGTCATTAGGAGGACGTTGACCCAAACGCTGGCACGCCTCCATGTCAACTGTTTTTCATATTAGCATTTCGGCTTACTGTAGCGTTGTGATGTGTATTGTTATTAAGTACGTTCCCTTTTTGTCCATAAAGGAAGCTGAATTTCTTATTAAAGTTTGTGTAGGTTGTATTTATTTTGTATTTTATTTTTGAATTGTGTTTTTGAACGGTTAAAAACGGTTACACTTTTTTGAGATTAGTTGTGGTTTTAGCTGTGTAACACAAAAATCATATTATTACAATTAAAATAGTAGACCTAATACATTTCACAGTGAGGTTCGATTTATTAACAAACCTGCAGAATGAATCGGGTAACAATGCCTTACGTAAAACAAAGTCGTCTCCTCCTCCTCCTCCTCCTCCTCCTCCCCCTCCTCCCCTCGTTATTTACTGCGAGCAGTGAGCGTAGCTGAAGTACCACATGACCATGAACGCACATGTTAAGCACTGCATGTACACCAGAAAAAGGGGAAACCAGAATAAGGAACTCGAGTAAACAAAAAAATTTGTATAAAGGAAATGTTTTTATACAATTTTAATATGATGTCCATATGTCGTTTTCAGTACAGTTTTTTAGGTATAAAGGTTTAGTTTGCCATCATTTTCTTTCCGACGAGACTTGAATACTTTTCCATTTATATTTACAGCATCTGGCAAACCTGACTTATTCCGTTAATAAAACATTTGAGGATCGAGGCCCTCAGAAGGTCAGCGGTAGCATCTTGAATATTTTGGGAATTTAAACATTTCGATCAGTAGCTGCTTTCAGCAATCACAATATTCACAGGAGTTTGGAATGACAGCATAGTTTCTGCAAATTTGGGCCGAGACATGACGTGTGACCTTAAAACACACATTTAGCCCAACCCATTTATAATGCATGGGTGTCAAATGAGTACAGCTCCCATAGAGAGTAATTATGTATTTGTTTTTCAATAGTAGGAGTTTTGTAGAAGAATCCTGTAATTTCACCAATTTTAGTAGTTTTCCTTCATTAAAAAAAAAAAAAAACTCATCTTCAGCTGAATAAACCACTCAAACAAAGGCATTTAGCGAGTTTTGGCCAGACTGTGTCCTCTAAAATCCTCCATTTTGTCCAGGGACCGATTGAAGCCTTCTCATTCTTCTATGTCCTAGAACAATAAGCAAAAGGAACTTTTAGGGTTTTTATTATTTAACACTCGGTATAACAAATTTTGGAAATATATTATCCCTGAGAAGCTTCTTAAAAAAATGTCATTCATTATTATAGGATAATATTCATGTTGTATTGTTATATCACCAGCAGTACACCACAGTAGCATCTACAGGAAATATCGAAATCTCAGTCTAATAGAATTTATATTTCATCTGAATCGAATTATTCACTTTTCTCCTACACAGGAAGGCACCAAATGCTTGAGTATGGAACATTTTCAGGCAGAAATCTCAATAATAAATATGGTGTTCCTACATTTACTATTACATTTATAGTGTTTGGCAGACGCCCTCATCCAGAGCGACGTACTTTTTATACAACTGAGCAATCGGGGGTTAAGGGCCTTGCTCAAGGGTCCAGCAGTGACAACTTGGTGGTGCTGGGAATCGATCCCTGATCTTCCGATTAGCAGTCCAACACCCTAAACACTGCGATTCTTATAAATGTATCTCTTCTTGGTTCCTTACAAAGCGATACCAGTTATCTCTGCATCGGCAATATGAAGCTAGAGTTTCATGTTTTAATTGGAAAATAATAAAGCTCGATGACAAATTTATTTTTTGTACTAAACTAAATAACGTTGTTTTTTTTAATTCAAAATGAACTGCTAAACGTGACAAAACCTTATTCCGCTTTGTGTTTCCTAAACAGACTTTTATTTTACGTTACATTTTACATTTTCAGAGCGACTCGCAAACGAGCTTTGAGTCACATCACTGTACCGCTGAAAACTTATACACTAGATCACAAATCAAAGTGTATTAACCCACAAAAACTCTTGAAAAAGCAGAATCTTTATACATGTCAAGTGCTGGGGTATTTAAGAAAGAGGTGGGTCTTTAATCGCCTCCTGCTGTTCTGACATTAATGGCAAGTTCATTCACCATCTTGGTGCCAAAATAGAGAAAACTCCAGACCTACCCTGCGTCCTAGGGGATGGCGAGACCAGTCGAGCGGTGCTTGTGCATCTGAGGGAGCCTTTTTAGTATTTCATTAGTATTCCATTTTAGTATTTTATTTTAGTACATAAGAACCAACTAAGTATGCTGCATAATTTGAATGCTTTTTAAGATAATAACTATTTATCCTTAAAACGTAGAACGATTAGTAGTTAGTATTGCATGTGTAGGAGCTATTCATGGTTTTATGCTAATTAACCAGACGATATATAATTGCGTCAAAAGGCCAGACGTCTCTCCTAAAATTCAGACTGATTTTTAGTTATTCTATAAACTGTTAGTAAAGATAGACAGAAGCTTATAAATCAGTTATAACTGAATTCATGCATTTTATATCAAGTCTGAATTTGCAATTTATTATTCTAATTTAATGCTTTTTTTTTTTTGGTGCCTATTTTGTGTGTAATTGTATGAATGCGTTTGAAGTTTGCTTGCGCACGTGTGTATTTGCGTATTTGTGTGTATCGCATGATTCTGTGCATTTGCCTCAAAAATTCACTTAATTACAGGATTTGCAAACTGAACAGTTAGCATTTTCTTTTTCTAGGCTTTTTTTTTCTCCTCTTTCCCCCCAGATTTGGTTTGAAATTGCAAAACATTTGGAGAGAAACATAATTATAGAAATCATCTATGCGAATCGGTTTAAACAGTACATTCAGTTTTTGTTCCAGTCGACCACAGAAAGGCTGGTTATTCATCTACAGAGTAAATCAGCCTGTCAATCCATTTAAAATAGACGTGAGCTACAGTATGTGCCATGTTGGGGTCATGCATCGGGCTATACACCATCTGCATTACGATACATACTATAATAAACAATTATTCTCATAGTCGGTTAGTCAACGATGATTAGGGCGAATAATCCATTAATCAACAATCATTTTAGCTTTTGCCATTAGTTAAAATATAAATAGAACAAGGAAATACTTTCTTAATATATTAAAATTTTCTTCTTAAAATATTATTTATAGAGCAGCAATTATTTCACTAAATAATCAAAAGGCTTTGATCAGTTAGTTAATCAGCATAATTATTTTTTTGGCGTTCTAATATTAACATGTTCTAACTACTAAACAAAAACAAGGGAACCTTGTTCACCTTTTAAAAATGCCAAATAATTTTACTTTTATTTACATTTTATTTTACTGGGGTTTTTTAATCAATTTTTTTGCTTCAGCTGATTTTTATAGCTGAAAATCATGTTCTAGTTGTAACTAAAAGTGACACTGACCCGGTTTTATGTATTTGGTGATGCTAAGATGTTTGCTAAAAAGCTATTTAAATATCCATAAGCTACTTTGTTTATTCTTCATCGTATTCTTTTAAGCACTGTTTTCTTCTATTTAACACTAAATAATAGTCTTGTGCCACAGCGCCACACTGGTTAAACAGCGCTATTGCGGGCCCTTACAGTAGGTCGTCGATAATATTGACTAATACAAGGCAAAATGTAAAAAACGTTTATTCAACAGCTACGAAAATGTTATTTAAACTTAAAAACGGGTAATAATTGTGTAAAACCATACACAGTTTCACTAACATTGAAAATAGTTCATTATTAAAATCGTTTAGTGATTCTGTGATGTTACCTAATGTACTTGTATAAAGCTGTATTGTGATGTGATTATCATTTGTCTCATGCTGTCAGATTGCCGTTTTTTTTCCCCCTAGCAGTCATTTCTAGCTTCTGTTTTTCAGCTGCATCACTGCGTTGTTTTTATTGTTCAGAAGAAAAAGAGGCATGTGAATATAAAGTTGGGATCGAGTTTTCAGTCATATGATACTCACAACTGTGTTGCTGAAGGGCCCAAAGTTTCCAGCGTTATCAGAGTGACTGTAATTCTGTAGCTTTAGAAAAAGCCTAGTTCGAAAAAGGTTCAAAGCAGAACTTCATAAACTAATCTGTCGTAAATTTCAGGCCACATTTCAGACATTTGTAATGACAGAAACAGTTTACAAAGCCAGTCTGTTACAGTGAGTGGAGAAAACATTTGATGTCCTGCTGATTTTGTTTGTCTATCATTTCAATGGCAGGTTTTATTCTAACAGTCAGAGACAGAATAACAACAAAAACATCCAGAAAAACACATTTCAGAAAAGCTATTAATCGATTTGCATTTTAATTAATGGAAATAAGTATTTGATCCCCTATCAGTCAGCAAGAGTTTTGGCTCCCAGCTGTCTTTTATACAGGTTTACACACCCCATGCTTTGCTATCCCTCACCAGGATTACACTTTATACCCGGTCAGGACTGTGTGGATTGCATGCTATGACAAACATGCAAGGAGTGACGTACAGTAGCCAAAAGTTTCCGATAAGGTGGCAAAACCTTGTGTGAATAAATGCGCTGTTGGTTATTAGTACAGCAGGCAAAAGTTTCCCATGAGTTGCCAAAATTATGTGTGAATAAATGCGCTGTTGGTTATTAGAATGTAACATGATAAGTGTCTGTAGCCTTGGGTTAGGGTTAGGTGTGGATGTTAGTAAATGAAGTTCAGCCCGTATAAAAGCAGAGGAGGAAGTTGGAGTCTGTTATGAAAAAGTTTACAGTTTGCATGAGTTTATGTTGATGGGCGTGACTTAAAGTTTGGAGTTTAAGTTTTATGGAATTGCATTTTATTGTGTTAATATGCAACAAATGAATCTAATGGATCATTTTATTCAGATGAAGGAGCCATTGAGATTGCCTTCTCATTATATCGCATTTAAAGCAGTATACAGTGAAATCCTATGATTATCCTATGAATATTTAACATCAACATTTTGATTGCAATATTTTTTTCTGATCTTTTGTCATGATCCTGATTTATATGCAAATATTGATGGATCAAAACGTGACCTGTGAAGAAAAAGACCTGATTTTTAAGGAACTAAAGAAGGAAGTCAGTTTTGAACGTTTTATCAGTTCTATAACAGGCTCATCGGGTCTGAAAATAATACTGACGCTATCAGTGAATAGTTCCATTAAATTCTGAACTTCATTTAACTGCCATGGTTTATCACACACACACACACACACAGACACACGCACACACACTGGAGTCTGTTTTAGAGACTTGTTCCTGCACAGGATGATGCACATAAATTTAACCACAAGTTAATGTGTAATAATTGACTTGACCCGGTCAGGGGAATCAAATCAATACGGTCAAACCAGGAAAAACAAAAAATAACGTTCTGGGAAATTCTATGTAAAGCAAAGTGTCTGAATATTGATGAAATAAAGTGTAATAATGTTTTCCTCCCAATCCACTTAATTTTTTAACATTTTACTAAAGATTATCATAACATTGGGGCACAATTGCACATACAAAGAGTATAACAAAGGAACACATTCATGGAAATATTATTCAGTCTTTAGTCTCTCTGCAGTATTTGTCCCTCATGAATTGCTTCTCTGTCTCTTTTCTGTTTTCCTTTTCTTCTAGTTTGTTTTCATGTGTTGTCTGCCTCAGCTGCTTAATTTCATCTAAACACAACAAGTCTTAAGTTAACTTTCAAACATGTTTGGAAATATCAGGAGGCCCATAAGTGGTTCGGAATGAGAGCATTTTCGAGAGCAAACTCCCAGACCTGAAAGGATGCTTTCATTTACAAACCATTTTTTTTGTCCAAAGTAAAAAATGTGAGATTTAAATCATACACACGTCAGTACTTTATCTAAAATCATTGTGTAAAGAAAATCAGTATGTTTCATTATGTATTGGTTTCTCACAAGCAAATTAAGATGTCTCAGCATGTGAAGGTTGACTTATATGTACACGAAATCATCATAATAAAAGGACGAAGATTAAATGATTATTCAGTTTTAATTAATTCATTTATTTTATTTTTTTAACACCCCACAGTTATGGATGGATAGATGGATGAATGGATGGATAGGCGGATGGATAGATGAATAGATTTAGATGCATGGATGGATGGATGGATGGATGGATAGAAAGATGGATGGGTGGATGGATGGATGGAGGTATAGATGGATAGTGGATGGATGGATGGATGGATGGATGGATAGATAAGATGGATGATGATGGATGGATTTGATAGCGGATGGATAGGATGGATAGATGATGATGGATGGATGGATGGATGGATGGATGGATCATGGATGATAGATGGATGGATGGATGGATGGATGGATGGGTGGATGGATGGATGGATGGATGGATGGATGGATGGATGGATATGGATGATGGAGATGGATGGATGGATGGATGATAGATGGATGGATGATGGATGGATGGATGATGATAGATGGATAGATATGGAATGGGTGGATGGATGAATGGATGCATTATGGATGGCTAGATAAGATGGATGGATGGATAGATAGATATGGATTAGGATAAATTGGATGGTATGGGATAGATAGATATAGATGGATGGATAGTTAGATAGATTTAGATGGATGGATGGATGGATAGATAAAGATGGATGGGTGGATGCATAGATATGAATGAATGATAGATAGATGGATCGTTTAATTAGTTAGTATTTTTGGAAATCTGTAATGTCCCGCTCGGTCACTGCACCAGCGCTTCCGTATTCCAGGCCGGAGTGTTAATCTTCCTTGACAGCGGCTGTGTGATCAGGGTTGCCAGATTAGGCCATTCTGAATTAGATTTTGCAGATTGAAATTGCCATTGGCGGGTGTACAAAATTTGGATCATTTTGTCTGTTTTGAAATGTGTACATTTTATAGGCTTTTATTAATTATTAAACAAAACTCACAAAAAGTTTGACTACCACTGGTTTAAATGAGCAGCGTGTTTAGATAGCATTCGGTGTTCCGTTGAGCTGGGATTTGACGCAAACAAGAGGGTGTTTTTTAAGGTCAAAAATATGGAAAATTTATGAAATCAAAACCCAAAAACACAATAATCCAGCCACAAAGGACTAAACGCGCTGCTTTTATAAGCTGTTTGTCAGCAGAGAAGACACAAGCGGGACATGACAGTGGTGATTAACTGTTTACCAAAATATAAATTTGTTTATGCTCTATACAGTTGCATTATGGGTCGTTACCATAAGTTTAGCCCGTGAAGGAGAGTTAGTGGAGAGCGCCCGGAGCGTCAGAAGACCACAACACTACGACTTTCAAAAATCTTGCTCCAAACTCCAGGCAAAATAACTCGCTACACGCCAAAATAACTCGCTACACGCCTCGCTCCATTTCCACCTAACTAAGCTTACGTAGTCCGGTTGACGTCATGTTACATCATTGGTTATTCAATAACAGACGAGTGGAATTGCCAAGTTAAAAAAAGGAAACCTGTCCGCTTATCTGATTTCTATCTGATTTATTTCTACGTATACATGTAGATCTGAACAATCGACCTAAAACCGATCTGAAAATATTGGAATCCATGTGCTTATTTTTTCTGCTTACGAGATCGTGGGTCATTTCTCATCTGTGCCATACTGGAGGGAAAAAAAAACCCAGAATTAGGTCATTTGCAGCATAAAAGCGGCCTGTATCAGGTTTATTATTGTATTTTTCTAAGAAAAACATCTCCTACTCATTTGCTCATGTTTTTCCATATTTAATGATGTTTTGGCTCTATAGTACACTGTCAATATTACTGGCATTTGAAAAGCGCTTTGTATAGTGTGTATTGTGAGTATTAGGACAACATGGCAAGCTTTCGAGCAGCAGTAAGCAAACAGATAGTGTTTGAGATAACACACAGACGGATTTATGGCTTTTGTTCCTGTTTTATTAGTGTTGATGGCATGACCAGTGAAGCTGATTATTAGGTATCGTGAATAGGGCTGCACAGAATGAGAATGACTATTATTTCTGTTGATTAATTTATCCATCGTTTATCGATTAGTCAACTTTTTTTTTTAATTAGTCAGTTAATCATCTGACTAACTTTTTATTAAATCATAAGTACAACATCTACCTTTGGTATTTTAACCTTTTATTAATTATGTTAAAAAAATACTTATATTTTGAGTATAAATAAAGCTAATATACATAAGTTTTTTATATATATATATATATATATATATATATATACATACAGTTCAGGTCTAATTAGTAATTGTGCTGACTGTGATTTGTTACTAGTTATTATAGTTAAAATAATATTTACTTGTAAATTAATTAGTAAACATTATGCTCTCGTAATAGCATGCAAATTGTTGACGTTCACTAGTTCAACAGTTCAGTGTAGACATAAAACGACGTCATTTATTTGGAAAGTTTGCATGTGAATAAACAATTTTTACTGGCAAATGCACTGAAAGCGATGTCGCAGAACAGTTTACGGTACATCTGCACTGCATTGCATCTGCGATTAACTATTGCATTATTATATTAGGACGTAATAGCTGACGGCTTATTTAGCTCCAGGGAGGCTTCGATAAGTTCCTAATCGAAACACGAGAACAAAACAACAACAATAATAAATACTTACACAGCTGCCGTATTACTTTTAGGTCGAAGAGTCCCAGAATGATTTATTTTAAAATGCTTGTGCATAGCAGGAACGCTGCCGTCGCAGTTTTGCAAAGTGCAAAGAAGCACCATTTTATGTGGCCTCTGTCTAAATGATTTTCACACTTTTGTTGTCTGTGGTCTGGATTTTTGGTGAAACATTTTCACCAAACACGGGAGCAACAGCCGCCATTATCTAAAGACAGTTAAAAACGCGCGTCGTTGCAGGTCTAATCGTAAACTCTTTTGTTCACGCTAAAATGCAATCGGTAGTTTGAGTGGATTCGCTTTCTAAATCATGTTTTACATATAAAAAAAATATTTATGTGTTGCAGTTTTTAGCTATATTTTTTATTTTATTTGTTGTCTTTTATAAGATTTAATTTTAAGAATTATATGATCAACTATAGCTTCTCTTAGGATTATTTACTCAGTTAGCTGGTTGGTTAGTAAGTTCATTTATTTTGTCATGTAATATTTACTCATGTCTTGGCATTTGGATTCCCAGAACTATCGCATCAAACTAGATGGATGTCACAAGCGGAGGCTGAGTGGCCAGGAAATAAGGCACTTTTTTTTTTAGTTTTTGTGGTTAGGGTTTTAAAAAGGAACTGACATAAGCAGTTCGCGAAATGTTACTGGGAATTTGATAGCATTGACGTCATTCCTGCTAAGTAAATCTCAACTGAATGCAATGCAGCCAAAGGAAACTAGCAAGCAAAAAAACGGAATTTATATGTATGTATTTATATAATCTACTAGAATTTGCAGCACACTACTGATTAATGTAGCTGTTAAGAACACAGTGCAGTGCGCACAAAACCACATTCTTGGCTCATTCTTCTCGCTGGAGCTATTTACAAACATGAATACACCACTACGTCAAACAGTGTCCCTTATCCGTGTGTAAAAGCAAACTACCAGCAAAATGCTGCTGTTAGCACTTCTCCGGAATTGTTTACATTGCCAGGGACGCACCTTTTGTCAATCGTTATGCAGCCTGATATGCACACACTGCCAGAGAAATCACTAACAAAACGTCTCATCTTCTGGGTTATAATTACATAATAGTTACAGGATAAACATTTCCTGAATTTACTAACGCTTTACTAACTTCTTAGTACTTAAAATCGAGTTTCGTTAGGGAACGGGAAGTCGAAGGGAACTCATCTCTATAATGGTATACAACTTTGTAAAGTACTTGCATATATACATCTTGGTGGTTTGGAAATGGAGGATAGCAAATGTATTGGTAGGAGGATGTTAAAAATGAAGCTACCAGGCAGAAGCCAAGAGGAAGACCAAAGAGGACGTATATGGATGTGATAAACGAGGACATGAAGTTAGTGTGTGTGAGTAAAGAGGATGTAGAGAATAGGGTTAGGTGGAGACAGATAATTCGCTGTGATGACCTCTAAAAGGGAACAGCCGAAAGGAGAAGAAGAAGACTTGCATATATACATCTTAATAAGGAACGCAAGTGCATTTTCTGAAGTGGTGACCTAGTGTGCTGTTAACTGATTTGACCTTTATGGGGTCTTTAACACAGAAACATGTCATGTCACTTTAATACCCACGACTGTTCGGCTTCACAACTCCTCATCACCACAAACATGTTCCTGTAAAACTGAAACCCATGCAGTTGGTAACCGTACCACATCAAGTAGCATAATGACTCAACTTCCTCATGTTTTTTTTTTTTTTCTCTATGTGTACAGAGCTTTTTTTTTTTTTTTTATTGCCTGCAACATCAGGTTTTATTGAACCCGCTGACACTCACCAGGGCAGAGTTGATTTCGATTCCTGCTCATTATGGCGTGTACTTTGCCTTCCCTGGGCTCTGTAGTTTACTTTAGGTGTGCATCAGATGCAAGACGAGAGCAGGCAAACTCGAATAGTTTTATTCTGATCTCAATTCAGTGCTAAGTAGAGCTGTGTATCGGCAAGGCTCTCACGATACAATACGATACGCTACATATTACGGTACATGGGTCATGGTATATTGCTATGTAATACATTGCAATAATTCCAAAAAGTGTACAACGAATAGCTTTAATAGCAGCAAATAGCATTGCTTGCTTCTAAAGCATTGGCCGCACGGGTCCGTGACCTCTACAGGAGCAGGGGAAGAAGTCGGTTTTCAAACACTGGAGGTTTCAATTAAACATTAATGTAAACATAAACTAGTTTATTCATTCATTTATTTTCTATACCCGCTTATTTCCTAATTCCGGGGCATAGGGATCTGCTGGAGTCTATCCCAGCCGTCTCTGCAAGGGTGAAAGGCAGGAGGGGTTCAACCTGGAGTTCAAGTGGCCACACACACACACACACACACACACGCGCACTTCCTCCTATAGGCAGTTTAAAAACACCAAACAACCAAATGTACATGTTTTTGGACTGTGGGAGGAAACCGGAGTACCCGGAGTAAACCCGCGCAAGCACGAGGAGAACATGCAAACTCCACACAGAAGGGCCCCTGCCCAGGAATCGAACCCACTAATATGAAAAAAATATATATATTGATATATATTTTTAATTATTTTTTGGGGGCATTTTTCCTTTATTAAACTGACAGGACAGAGATAGGAAGCCTGTGGCAACAGTGCCTGTGGGTGCTAACACCTCAACCCACCACACCATATTTACACAGCCCTGATGCTGGTTATGGCTGGAATTCTAAATCGTCAGATCTGTATTTAGTTTGCATTTACATAATTTCCGTGTAACCGTGCACGTCATCCTGAATGTCATTCCGGATGTCATTTTTTCAAAATTCTATGTTAAACTGTCTGAAAATTCTCTGAAAATACTTTTGCCCACGTAGCTGTTGAACTTATTATTATATTTAAATTCTAAGGAAATCTGCAACCTAAATCAAACCCAAATCTATCATTTCCAGAAAAAAAGATCTAAATGTTCAACCAATATTCAACCCCCACCCTAACATCTTTTTCCATCTGGATCTCCCTGGTAACAACAAAAAAAAAAACGTATGTCTCTTTTTCATCTTTGTTTCCATGGCAACACGGCAATGTGGCGACAAGAGCTGTTCAGCTCCTCTTTAAGGAAGAATTGCAGCATGAAAAAGAGGCCTAATGTGATGAACCAGAGGGATACAAGAAGCTTGGGGATGGGGAAGAGATAAAGGAGAAGGAGGAGAGTGCAGTGAAAGAGGGAGATGGCCACAGATCGAAGTGCGAGCTTAAGCAGACTCAGGATACCGTCACTATGACAACCCGGCCAAGAGGTTCAGAGCCGTGCTGTACACTCATCTCTGTGCTCACGTTTTGTTTTTGGTTTTTTTCTTTTTTTTTCAAAGAACACTTTTCCTTTCTTCTTTCTTTTTTGTGGGATAATGGTTGTCTTCTCACATGCACACGTTGGAGGTATCCCTTTAACCCCAGCAGTAGATAGAAACAGAAACGACAGCTGGTTACTCTAGAGAAAGAGAGAGAGATATGCAGGAAGACAGACTTGCAAAATGAGTCAAAGAAATGAACAGCTTGTTTGCTTTGTTGAACTAGGTGGCTGACACAAATACGGGAACTGCGGTTTGGTTTGAGTCTAGAGGGAGGGCAGAGCAAATCAAGTAATAGCCTTGTTTGTTCAACGTCAGGGGGAGGTTGTGTCTAATAACGGAAGAGCCCGTAGCCGAGCTATAGAGGCAGGAGGAGGGCTAATAAAGGAAGAGCGCTAGTGATGTATTTTAAAGCGATGGAGACCGGGAACAGCCTGTTGACATCTAAAGTCATGTGACCACAGGCAAGAGCCGGTAAAGCTGGGAAAATGAGATGAGAGGCCTGGACGATGCAGAACATTTCATTTCTATTATTATTATTATTATTATTGTGTATATATTATGTTTGTTAAAGTGAAGCTACAAATGAAAAATAGTTGATAGAAAAAGATAGAACAGGTTATGGAGTATCAACAATCAAACCCCAATATTCTAATTAGCAGTCAAACACCTTAACCACTGCGGAAAAGACTGCTGGTCTATGTTAAGATATAAGCTAGTTTTTAGTAAGCAACCAATAGCAGTGCCAGGAAGGGTTTTGAGTGTAAAGATATCCAGAGGATTGTATATTGCTAGTCTCAAAAACATAAAGTTTAATATCGGTCGACCGATATTGCCAATACTGATAGCTAGGTTGGACAATAACCTAATAATAATAATAATAATAAATTAGAAATTAGCAAATTAATTTTCTTTTTTTTTTTTGCCTTCTGTTTTAGACCAATAGCAAAATATGTGTGACAATTAAATGTATTTCTGATTTATGCTTCTGTCATCTGCATGAACGGCATGCAATCCGATATTTCTTGGCACAGACTTTAAATGTGCAACGTCAGAGGCTACCAAATGCAACCAGCTAGATGTAAACTAATCCAAGTTGATTTTGCGATCCATGACAAACATTTGGGTTGAAAAAAAACAATAATCGGGAATGTTTGCAGATCTAAGTTGCCTGTCGTTGCTGATTTAATCGGCAAAACCAATAACCGTTCGACCTTTACACATTAAAATGTTCGAATGTCAGTTAAAGTAAACAATGAAGTGTATAGTGGCCAAACATGGTACAACAGGTTCAATGTGTTTTCATGTGGAATAAAATGTGTTCTCCCTTCTGTGTCTTTCTAGCCTACAGGTTACATGGAGGCGGCTCTGTCCTACAGTACTATAGAGGATCTGCAGCTGTTGTCCTGGGACAACGCTCCCAAATACTGCCTTCAGCTCAGCGTCCCTGGGGGGACCGTCCTTCTGCAGGTACTACAAACTAAATAAACCTTCATAAGTTTAATTAACTCAATCGATTGAGTGAACCAATTCATCATCATGTACTTAAACTTTTTAATTTTACTTAACTTGGTGTTACGTTCAAGTGTTTAAACTCCCGTCCTCTCCTTTATGGTAACAAATGAGACGTGAAGCTCCGCCTTTTGTATTCCAGAAATCAGCACATTAGTTCTCTTGTTTTACCAGTCACATTAAAGAAAGACCAGCAAAGCTAATTAAATGACTCAGAATTTTGAGTTTATGTATTTTAAAGGTCAATACGTGACATTAACTTATTTTTTTCGGGTTGTGGGTTCACAATAAAATGTTTTTTTGAAATAACTTGATCATTTCAGTAAAGGCAACATTTGCGGTTTACATTGCAGCCAAGAAACATTTCTAGGATTGTGTAAAGATATCCAGATGAAAAGTTGTGCTTCCAAATCTGATTCTTTTTTCCAGCTGTTTTATATTTGGGTGTGTGTGAATGTGTGTTTTCAGGCTGCCAACAGTTATCTGCGGGACCAGTGGTTTCACTCTCTACAGTGGAAGGTAGGTTTACTGCCATTAAGTATTTACGTATATATTGGCGTGGTGTATTTAACAGTGCGTATTTACACTTTGCATAATGTTCCACAAACCAAGTTTATGGCACGGTGTTATCGATTTTTGGCTGAATAATTTACCAGCCTTTACAAAATATTTACAATTAAAACGAACAAATTGTTTTTCTTGGCAAAGATAAATAGCTTAGAAGGCTGCACAGAGAGTCATCCAGGCTCAATGCGGCTGTCGTCTCTAGGGAGGCTTTATTAAATATCTATTTTTGGGGTAATTGAGTGAAACCAGTTGTTTGCAAAGAAAAAATGTCCTCTCAAGAAAACTTCTCTAAAATGTAATAGTTAAAATAAATCTATAACATTATACAGAATCTCTTTTCTTTTGCTTTCTGCTTTCTGATTTAAGATATTTATAAGCCTCCAAGCTGTATGTTTATAGCTAAATATTAATGGATAGAAAATGTGCTACATTTTTTCCCCCTGCCAATAGAAAAAGATTTACAAGTACCGCAAGGTGCTAAATAATCCCAGCCGCTGGGACGTGGTGCTGAAGGAAATCCGAGCTTTGGTGGACATGTCACTGACCTCTCCACTGCAGGACGAATCTATCCACCAAGCCCCACTTCACATCATCTCCACTCTACTCGCTGAGGTAACACACACTCATGAGAAAGTCCCATGAATATGGAATCCATTGCCTGCATCGCTAATGGTTTCAGAGTTACTGACGTTAAATAATTAGCTGTAGCTTGGATTATTTTGGTACAGAGATGCAGTAGAAACCTGAGAAATACAATTTCTGTTCTTGCATCTAAAACAGTCATATCAGTTTTTGACATTTCAGTTCACTGAATGGCAAAAGATGCAGGAAGTGCCTGTGTCTGATGTGCACTTGTGCCTGTTAGCAACACCTGCATCACTTGTGTTGAATGTAGTATCTAATATTTTGTCTATTTTTGTTTCATTAATAGAAACTTTTGTTGTTTCATGTAAACTATAACCCTCCTAACATCCTCTCAGAAATCAAACCCATCAGTATCATGTGACCCGTTTCTGTTTTACAATAAAAGGTCAGACTGGATTTTAGGTTAAGGAAATCAAGGCGGAAGTTTTCGTTGTTGTTTTTTTGTTCAACAATAAGTTATGCTTAATGTGACCTGTAAAATATTTGCTACAGCTTCTCCTTATGTTTTTTTTCTATACTGAGTTTCCTGCTCCTGTATGTCTGGTTCCAAATGCTAAAAAATATGAAAAACGTAGTATTTATAAAGTCCAGATATACGATTGTCATTATTTAGCAGATCTATAAGTGCCTATGTAATGAGGAAATGGGCTGCACTGCCCTTGTGCTATTTACATACCTTTTCTAATGTAAAACTGGTTTAAAGTGCAGGGATCAAATGTTCATGAAGAATCTGGTTTTCATTTTAAAAACAGCAATTTCCAGGTCTGGAAAAGTTTGGAAAAAATAAATAAACCCAAAATGTTTTGGAAAAGTTCAGAAAAGTTCCATTTCTGATAAATATTAAATATATTTTAATTGATTAATATTGGTTAAATGACAGTAGTTAAAGTTTGTGCAATTCATCACGTGACAAATGTTTAAGTATTACAAAGCTTGTAATTTTTTTACAATTGTTATGATATGCTGCGGTAAATATAGAGAGATTTTGTTTTATTCTTATTATTAAACATGTATATAGACATTTTAGATCAGAAATATTTATCTCAACGTCATGATTTGTCAAAACGTCGAAATTTTACTGATAAAAAGTGCACGGAAGTGTGTAAACTCATCTGGTTGCTAAACAAAAATCCAAAGGTTTACCAGTTAGTTTCGGTATAAATGTATCTGTAGAATATAAAATATTACAGCAATGTAGGATGTTTAAATTGGCTGTAAATGACGCTTGTCAAGTGCTCCATGGCTTTAAGAGGGAAATAACAGGCCAGTGGATTCTGAGTAATCTCTTCATGTTACTTCCTTCTCAGAATACCAACCTCAGTGCCCAGGACCATGAGAGCATCATTGTGGTGAGTGGGTTTGCTGAGTTATATTTAATCTCTGGTCTTAGAACGAAGATGTTTTCGAACTGTACACTCGTTCTAGGAGTAGTCTCGGAACTAGAGTCGACAGTGTAGTTATTATGTATTAAAGCCGTGTAAATCAGCTTTAGCTAAAATATAACTTTAGCTGTAATAGTATAAAAGGAATATATTCTATATTTCTATATCTGTTATATATTGATTCGTGGGATTTCCGGTTTCAGGTTAAACACCTTGTACAATTTAAGAGGTTTTTGAATGTTATTGTTATTTTTAATGTTACAGCATTTCAATTTTAGCCATTCTATTTTCTATAAAATGTGCTTGTTCTTATGGTGCTCATTTTAGATGCAATATGAGAATTAGTTTCTAGCATCCCAGCCGAACAAATTACTAGAAATCCTCTGTACAGTACAGCAGAAACTGATGGAGTAGCTTTAAAAACATTTATGAAAACAAAATGTCCACTATAGAAGACACAAGTTAATGTGCAGGGTCTCAGGAGGATATAATGGGTAAAAAAAAAAAGGATTTTGGTGAGTGTGTATCTGCTTAATACGAGTGACATTCTCTTTCTATAGGCTATTGCACCGCTGCTGGAAAATAACCACCCTCCCCCTGACCTGTGTGAATTCTTCTGCAAGGTAATGTGAGGGTTCACCACTCTCACCACTATCCTGGGCACGAACCTCCGAAACAGCCGATCAATTACATACATAGTTGGTTCAGAGGAAGTTATTTGGCTAGCTGATGTGTGAAAATTTCACTCGTTGGTGACCGCACTGTGAATCACAAGTACAGCATGAGTCTGTGCTGCGGACGGTTAGTGTTCGCCAAGTGCCACTCAGCATTCAGAGATTCTAACTTTTTTCCACAGCACTGTCGCGAGCGTCCACGCTCCATGGTGGTCATTGAAGTGTTCACTCCAGTGGTGCAGAGAATTCTCAAACACAACATGGTGAGTGTGTGTGCGGGATGGTCAGTGCACTTTACATGTGTACACAGCCTATTGCTGTTTGTTGTAGTAACTGTTTTTTTTGTCTTTCTAGGATTTTGGAAAGTGTCCCAGACTGCGCCTCTTTACTCAGGAGTATATACTGGCTTTGAATGAACTGAACGCAGGCATGGAGGTAGTCAAGAAGTTTATCCACAGGTCAGTATTACCGTGTATAGACGTGTACATACATCTTGTACAGACAAATAGTCAACTATGATTGTATTGACAAAATATATATAGAAGTCAACAACCCTCGACTTACAACAGAGCGTCATACAATTTTCCGGTGGGTTTGATACCGAAACCATACCTGTGTAACTAGAATGGAATCAGAAAGCAAATTTCAGTGTCTCATTTCAGTGCCTGAATCATCGATTGAAATATTTATCATCTAGTTCTCCAAAATGGATGTAAGCAGCATAATCACCGGCAACACACATGAAAAATAATTTCCAGAAGTAAAGCACTAATAATACAGATCCAATAAACTGCTAGTGTCCATGTTTTTACACAGTTTATCATAAAAAAGCACAACTTGGGGCCGCCGCCGTGTTGTAGCGGGTTGAAGCGCTTGCACATAAATACCACTGTTGCGCTCCGGGCAACCCGGGTTTGATCCAGGATTTTCGGCTCTGCCTCTCAATGAAGGCGACTGACTCCCAAAAAAACAGTTAAAAACAAAAGCACAATTTAAATGCGAGCATTGTGAGCGCAGTAAGTACTTTCGCTCTGACAGCAGCAGGTAGCCTACCGTTAGCTAGCTAAGCTAAACACGATTAAATTAAAATGCAGTTTCTAAACTGTGTGCTATATTTCACCACAAATGATTCCGACACCTTGATGTGTCTTTTAACAACTGCGTGTAACAGGGAAAACACGTCAAATCTAATTTAGCATTTGAGAACACGCAGGATTAAGTTAAAAGCAGAGCGATGCACCGTGTTCAACAGTTTTGCAGACATCAGCACCAAAATTGTAAAAAAAAAAACAAAAACAAATGATACCCAACGTCATATACAATACGACCGAGCGACCCATAAAAGTATGTTTAAAATAATTATTTTTTTAATTTTGCACGGCTATAAAACGTTCCAGCCACCTCGTAGTGCGTGTTCACTCTGCTTAGTCGCACACTTGTTTGGTTAATGAAAACATTGAACGCGATAGTGTATCGATTTTTTTAACCGAGTATCGATAGTTAGGTGAATTACGCTTTAAAACCGATTTACGTTTACATTAATATTTCATTTAAACCCTCGGCGTGTGTTGAACAACTTCCTCCACTCCTGTAGTTGTCGCTGACACGGACGTTGTCACAGGAGAAGGAATGGTGGAAAAAATTATGGCGCTTGTATTTGTTTTATTTTTAGCTACTTGTTTTGCATTTTATTGCTATTTAATATGATATGTATTGTTTTGTAATATATCGTGATGTATAGTATTGTGACTCATTCTTATTTTAGAGCAGGTTTTGCATCTCTATTCGTGTGACTATCTTACCTAAATTCTTCTGTGTGACTGTGCACACAAAAACATTCCTATCACATGATATGTTTACACACTCCTGTACACCCTGTTAGGTGTGTCATATTAATGATCTGTTTAGTATTGGGTGTGGCTTATACATGTCCTGGACCTTAGTGTGTGAGTTCAGTATAATTTATTTTTCTTTTTTGTGTGTGTTATTTAAGCATGCATGGCCCCACCGGACAGTGTCCTCACCCTCGGGTTCTCCCCAACCTGGTGGCAGTGTGCCTGGCTGCTATTTACTCCTGTTATGAGGAGTTTATTAACAGGTGAGTCCCAGACACATGAGCGGAGCTCCAAATATTTCACTCAAAATGTTCGGTTGTCTTATAAGTCTGGTGATTAAGAGCGACTAAAATCTGGTTAAGAGTTTTGTGTTCATTTACGCCTCTAATTTGTGCGTTAACAACCGGAGGTCCTGTGTGTTATTTCCAGTATTGCCTGTAATAATTATATCATCTCTCAGAGTCTTTGGGTCCTCCTAGGCATCAGATTTTCCATGATCTATTAGTCACCTTCCCGTCCTGTGGGTAAAAGATGTCCCAAACCGCATCTTTGTTGTTCCCTCAACTGCTTTTCTTAATTTGTCTCTTTGAAGAGTTTCCATTATCTAGTGGGTATTTTATGCGCTTTGTTTGTTTTATGTTAATGGAAATGTTAATTATGCCCAATGCATTGCTACTACAGTTAGACTAGACTAGTTTATTTCTATGTTAAATCGTGTGATCCGATACTGTTGTGTTGTCACTCGTCACGCGTTTTCTTTCGCTCTGTTTTTTTTTTTTAGCCGAGATAATTCTCCTAGTTTAAAGGAGATACGAAACGGTTGTCAGCAACAGAGCGAGCGGAAGCCCCCGATGCCCCTGCGGTTGATGCGCCCCGATTCTCCGACCGCTCTTTCCCCTCCTCCTCCATCAATCGTCAACTCCAGCGAGATCCTGGTTGAGCTGGAGCGCAACAACAACAACACTGCCAACACCGCGCTGCGTAAGGCACCCGCAGGAGGCGACAGTGAGCCCAGCTTAATCGAGTGCTTGCTGGTGAGCCCAGCTCTCAGCGCTCTGTCCATTCAGCTCCCTGCCCAGGCTGACCGAGTGCTGGCCTGCTTTGCACTCATCCTCAAGATGCTGTAAGTAACGGAGCGCAGGCTTATTCGCACGATCATTTAAGACTAATCATGCAATAAATTACTAAAAGTTTGTGGACACCTGACCAACACAATGGTATGTGATCCGAAAGATCTTATTCCAGATTTACTTTCCATTTTGCTGTTCGATTAAGTTTCACTTTTCTAGTAAGACTTTCCATTACAATTTTGAGGTGAGATAAGTATTCCAGACGACTGTTTGCTTATAAATGACGGCAAATAACTACAGCCGTATGGACTCCCTCTGCAAATCCATTAATGAACAGCATTCACGGTTGGATGTGCCAAAAGTTTCTTCACTTAAACCAAAAGTCATTGCTTTTGGAAACAAAGATAAAGTTCACAGGGCGAATGCATACCTTGATTCTAGAGGTCAAACAACCAAAAATCAAGTCAACCGCCTTCCCAAAAAGACCCTTAGACAGCTGCAGCTCATACAGGACGCCGCTGCCACCAGGATTAACTAAAACTAGAAGATCTGATCACATCACACCGGTGGTCCTTAGGTCCTTACACTGGCTGCCAGCGACATTAAGGATTGCTGATACTCATTTATAAATCACTCAATGGCCTTATAGTACATAAATACATTTCATTTATGCTCACTGAATATAAATCTTGTCAGATTATTTACATTATTAGGATCAGGTCAGTTAAATATAACAAAGGATAATTCTAAACAAGGAGAATCTGCTTTTAGCTATTATGCAGCCCGCAGTTGGAACCAGCTCCCGGAAGAGATCAGATATGTAAAATCAGCAGCCGTCTTTAAATCCAGACTTAAAACATATCTGTTTAGTTCGGCAGTCATTAAATAAGCAGTGTGCCAAGTCCAAACTGACTATAATAATTTAATTTCCTTTCATTCATTTTGAATCTTTGTTTTTATTAATTTATTAATTAATTTCTCTGGGTTTTTTTATGTAAAGCACTTTATAAATTACCACTGTGTACGAAATGTGCTATATAAATAAACTTACCTTGCCTTAAATTTGTATCAACATGATGGTCTGGTGTCCACAAACTTTTGGCAGTATAGTGTATGTGTGTGAGGGCGTCTCAACATGAGTTATTATATTCATTGTATGCTGAAGATTTTAGAATCTATTTTTTCCACATGAGTGTATAAGGGACCTGAAACCTGCATATAACAGCAGCTTGTTAAAATAAGTGAGCTAAACTGTGGTATAATATTACGCATCTTGACAGTCTTTAACTCCCAGAAGCATTGCTGAGGTTTCTTTTCCCAATTTTCTGTTTCCTGGTCCTCTGACAAACATCAGGCTTTGATTTGTTCCTTTATTATTTTTCCTGTATATAACACTAATCTTGTGTTTCCCCTGGCCTGCTCTCTGCAGCTCAGACTATGATGACTGGAGACCAGCGCTGGCTAGTCTGCTGCAGCCCATCCCGTTCCCCAAAGAGTAAGTAGCACACTCTTTCTCTCTCTCTCTATTTCTTTTTTTTTTTTTACTTTCCTAGCTCTCAAGCTTCCTATTTTCACATTGAATGTAATACTTAGAATCGCTCTCCTAGAGGTTTACTGGAATTGTGAAGAATCTAGGATTTATTTTCAGCGCCTGCGTCCTATGACGCAAAAGCCGTGTGTATGGGGGGAGGGGATGGGTCTCATTGGGGTCAAGCTGTCAGGGAGTCTGCTGACGTTGTTGAGCCGTATCTGGGCTCTGCAGGAGGATAGTGTGTGCTGCGTCTTCGGAGCCCACAGCACCTGAGAGCAGGGTGTAATTGGCCATGCCACCAGGGGCTCATTATGCGTCTCATACCGAGCCCTACCGATGCCACAGGTGGGGAAACTCACCTGCGCTCGCATGTTAATCTGAGCCTTCAGACCTCATTAGGAAAAAGGCAACAACAGGCAGACATCCCAGAGCTCATGGCAAAAACACGAAACTTATTAGCACACACACGTACACTTATGCATGCATGGATATGCTTACAGTCTGAATGTGTTTTTCTTTCTTTCTCTCTCTCTCTCTCTCCCAGGGCACTCGCTCATGCCAAATTTACAAAGTAAGTGACATCAGTAAAATCTCTAAGCATTGTTTACTCCTGTTGTCTCAACTCCACCTCAAACTACAATCAAAATAATAGACACACGAACATATAGTGTAGGAAAGTTTCATTCTAATGATATGAGTCTCAAACATTTAATAGTTTGAAATTGGCTCTAAACTTAAAATTGAACTGTAAAATCTTACAGTTCAAGTAGAGGATTTTTAGATTTCTTTTCAGATTTTTTTCAGAACTTTCGTCTTTAGATTTTTTTAATCTGTTTATCTTATTAAACCTTTAGATTTTTAATCCTTTAGGTAATTGATTATCATGCTACTACAGCTACACCGTTATACATAGAGTGTGATAATTAATTTGTTGTGTCTAGAAGTCGACTTAAAAAAATAGTTTTTAACAGGTCCAGGGCCTAAAAAGCAGGAATAATAAGAGAGAGAGGACAGTATAGTAGCATTGGATGTACAGTCTAGTCGAGAGCATCTGAGATGATAAGAATGTGGGCGGCTTCCTGGTAATGCCAGAAAGATTCAGATGTTTATTGGCTAATCTTCTTTGGTAAAGACTTTTAGTTGGAGTCAATTTTTTTTTTTTTTTCGGGTTCTGCCTCTACTCCATTACTAGACAGTGTAAAATTGAGTGAAGACACATCGAATGTGTATATCGTACAAGCCTAATATCCAGTTTATTGTTACTATCATTGCAGAGAGCTGAAGCATGTTATTCAGAGGTTTGCCGAGGACCCCAGACAAGAGGTCAGTTCACTGGTTTCCTAAAATGGCTTAAAGCACTATATGGTCTGTGGACACCTCACATCAGATCCATATGTGGTTCCTTTTCAAAATGTGACTACAAAATTTGGAAGCACACAGTTGTCTAGAACGTCTTTAGCTCTTTTAGTTCCAATGAAGGAATAATGTAATGTCTAAACATACAATGTTTCAGAAATGACTGTTATGCAGAAACTGTTATTGTTATTATAGAAACTATGGTGTTTTTTTTAATTTTCTCGCTCCAAAATCTGCCTAGGGTTTCAAAATTATGCACATCCACACGAGATTCGTACGTGTAGTGTCTTTACATGTCCTTATCATGCATGCTAGAGCACGCCAGCGCAGCAGTGTACTTTTACTGATCTCAATGTTAAACAGCCTGAGCATAAGGGAAAGTTATGCAGTAGGTTTAGAGCAGGTCGGTTTGTAAGACCATGAATCATCGTGTGCAGTCCAGTAAAAGTCTATTTCAAATACATTTTCTTCAATATGCTGTGAACGTCACTGGTGTGTTTATCAATATTTAAATATGTACACTAAGCAATGGGAATAAATTATGTTCCAACGTTGAAAAAAAAATTATCTTGCTTTATTCCTTTTTTTTTTAATGGAATGAATAAAGTGAGATAATCAATAATATTAATAAATAAAAATTCGCCTACCAAAATTTTATATTAGCTCCCACAAGTTGCATAGTTGTTTATTTTATTTTCCTGTTATCTCTATATGCCTATAGTAAACACTCTCACTTTACTGCAGCTTTATTATATATGCCAATGTACTTGTATGATAGCTGAAGCAACTGAGCCGGCTGAGATTTTAGCTGAAGTACGTCATGGCTCTGCGTTCATGTAGCCTATTATAGTGGAAAGTCTTACTAGAAGGGTGGAGCCTAATCAAACAGCAAAATGTGGAGTAAATCTGGAATAAGATGTTTAATGTTGATGGCCAGGTGTCCACAAACTTTTGGCAATATAAGGTGTCTGTCTGGAAATTCTTTTTTTCCTTTATTTTATTAGATTTCTGGGTTTTTTTCCCACCTACTCTCCACAGAAAGCAGTAATAAGCGTCCCTGACATGATGGTCTGTCTGGTTGTGTGTTTTACAGGTGCACTCCTGTTTACTCAGCGTGCGATCTGGAAAGGACGGCTGGTTTCAGCTTTACAGTCCAGGAGGCGTAGCCTGTGACGATGATGGAGAGCTGTTTGCCAGCATGGTGTGTGTGTGTATATGTACAGTGTGTGTGAGGGAAGAAAACGAGACAGGGATAGTCTCATCTGTTGCATTTGCAATACATCTGTGTTAATAGCTGACACCTTCTTGCCACTGCAGGTTCACATCCTCATGGGTTCTTGCTACAAGACGAAGAAATTCCTTCTGTCTCTGGCAGAAAACAAACTGGGGCCCTGCATGTTGCTGGCACTGCGAGGCAACCAGACCATGGTGGAGGTGTGTGTTTGTGCCTGAGCAAAAAAATAGTGTTTTAACTTGTGCAGCAAGGTCTTAGAAAGATGTTTTTTATGTATAACAGATCCTGTGCTTGATGCTGGAGTATAACATTATAGAAAATAAGGACACTCAGCTACAGATCATCTCTACCCTGGAGAGCACGCAGGTCGGCCTGCGCATGTACGAGCAGCTGTGCGACAGACAGAGGGAGCTTAAAGAGCTGGTGTGTATACGTATATTCAAATAAACATTTAAAGTAAAGCGATATCATCACACCACACCGCCGTATCGACACGGCTCTGTTTCCTGACAATATGCAAAGTCACATATCACTATGATCAGTTTAATTCAGCGCTCTCATTCCCAGCTCTTCACCGACCTATTTAAACGTCCCACATACTGATCTGACACACACC
The DNA here is from genome assembly GCA_005784505.1 of Bagarius yarrelli. Classification (NCBI taxonomy): domain Eukaryota; kingdom Metazoa; phylum Chordata; class Actinopteri; order Siluriformes; family Sisoridae; genus Bagarius; species Bagarius yarrelli. Next base: position 4,739,591 of record VCAZ01000011.1, read on the forward strand.
ACCTGCTGGTGACACACAGAAACTCAGAAAGTCTGTAATGCCTCCTTTTAATTCCCTTATAGCAAAGAAAAGGAGGACCTACTCGACTCACTCTGCCCTCCAAGTCTACGGTTCGTGTTTTATTTGTATTTTAGTGTTTATCAAATTCTTATGTCCTTACAAACTGTGTATTTGTTTATTTATATATAGTTTTTATAAGGTTGTGTAGTTATCTTGAGCAGTGCCTGCGTTTATTAAGTCAAGTTCCAGTTTATAGAGTAACAAATTAAATTATTTTGAAATTTTATCATATCATTTCTCCTTAAATTGAATTTTCTGGTTTGTTACACAACAATTGAAAAATATCTGACACTGATTATATACTCAATATATATATTATACATACTTTTAACATAATTTTGGTGTAGCTGAGCTGTATTACAGAATATACCGAGGTGGGTAGTCATGTGTTACATATTTCATTAAATTTACTTAAGTAGATTTTTGGATAAAATGTACCTTTATTAGTAGATTTTACTGACCTTGCTATTATTCTCACTCAAGTTAATTTTTAATCACAAAACTACTTTTAATGGCGCTCTACATTTGATGTTACTGATAAAAATGTTGTTTTAATAATTAGTTTCCATTTACATTTCCAAGTGCGCTCAGTTTGAAAAATAATGACCAAAAAGAAGGAGAAGAAGCGAGAGTATCAATAGAGACAGCACACCCATGACATCACATTTAATTCATTTTTTTACTCCAAAGAGTTAAACGGACATTTACATAATGCGACGTCTTCTATGTGAGCAAAACAAGTTGACATATCAGGAATTCCAGCTTCAACCTGGGAAAACATTATAATTCCATACTTTATTACTCTTACTCAAAGAACTTCAAACATTAATACTTTACTCAAGTAATTTCTATAAGTAGTCGTATAGTTAAGTAACATTTTGGCTACTTTACCCACCTCTGAGAATATAAATAAACATTTAACTTTACTTACATTAGTGACTTTATAAAGATCCATCCCATCGTTTTTTTTTTTTAAGTGAGATAGAACTTTTGACAAATTGCGCTAATGTTAATTCGCAAAAAAATGTGAAAATGTGCCTGAATGCGTTCTTTATTAACAATTATACAAATCTTTTTAAATTGTACACAGTTTCTGTCGTTACCTGTTCAGCTTGAAAGTAGAGCCACAGATTGCAGACCACAAAATTCAATTATATATGTAAAAATCTGAATTATTATAATTCCTTTTCAGGTGTAACTCAAATTCCTAATTGCATTTTATTTGATGTACAAATATAAAATAAAGTATGACTACTAAAAGTCATTTTTATCCAGGCTGTACTCTGACTGTGCTATGTTGTTGCTCAGGATGCTGATCTTGCCCGCTTGCTGAGCTCTGGTTCCTTTGGGAACCTGGAAAACCTGAGTCTGGCCTTCACTAACGTCACCAGTGCCTGCGCTGAGCAGCTCATCAAGTTGCCATCCCTTAAACAACTCAACCTGTGGTCCACTCAGGTAATCCTGAAGAAATGTCTGTTCAGATAAACGGCTTAAAAGGCTCTGTCATAACATCCTTGTTTCTTCGTTGTCGCTCCTGAAAATATGTTGTGTTAAAAGATAAGTCCTAAAATTATGTGTATTAGTACAGTCTAATTGTACAGTTTAAGATGATAGGTTTCCATATAAGCCTGGTTTCTTTTAGGGTTCTTTTTCACCTGTTGTCCTCAGTGCTTTTTTTCCCATCGTGCTTAATTATTAAGTATCTAAAGCTACAAGATTTTTGTGTCATTGTCTATCATTAAAAAAAAAAAACTGAATCGAACCGGTCCTGCACAATGTATAAAATCACACTTTGTAATATCACATAGTGTATCACAAGTAATACAGGATGCAGGATGGGTGTTAGCTCATTTGTCCTAAAGGTTATAGGCGGCTCTATTTATATAGATTTGCACGAGATTTTTTAAATAATCTGCTCTAATAATTGACCGAATTTTCTTATTAGTTTGGAGACGCAGGGTTGCAACTGCTTTCAGAACACCTGGCCTGCCTGCAGGTCCTCAACCTGTGTGAGACACCAGTCACTGATGCTGGTCTGCTAACCCTCAGCTGTGAGTATATACACACACACACACACATATGCACATCTTAATATACATGTATGGATCTCTAACTTGGATCTCTGTTATATTATTGGTATATTCATATTTATATTAAACCCTAATTATATATAAATATTAAAATATTAATAAATAGATTAAATTATTAGATTAAATTAATCTAATTATAAATATTTGCTTAATATTAAAAGCGGTTTGAATTTTTTTTTTTATAACAAATCAGTTTTTTTTTCCTCTGGTTACCAGCCAGATTGTGTGTGTTCACATTAAACATAAATCGTTTATTCACACTGTGTCACTCACACTTGATTACTCGCGGGATGTTTCGGCATCACAAACCTAAATTTTTTTGTCGCGCAACTTTCGTCATTCACATTAACAACATGAAATCGCGCCTAATCTCATCTTTGCAGTTTTGTATGTATTTACTCGCACCAATTATATTCACGATTGGTATAAGCACAGCATTAGAGATTTAACTACAGTTTATTCAATCCAGGACTGTGTATGTATCAGTCACCTGAGGGATGAGGTCACCTGACTATATAGAATTTAGTGTCCGGCTATAGGATCTTTGATCCTATACCTATTTTATGCATGTTGTAATTATGCTATAATATGTCTTACAGCACGGTTATTTTCTACCCTGCGACATAAGCATATTTAACGAACAGAATTTCTTTTGGGTTCGGTATGTGTTTTGCCAGAAATTTACTAAAGTATTAGAGATGCAACGATACCATTTTTAACCAATATTTTTGTACAAGCATCTGTACTTGTGTGGGATGTGTAATTATCTGTATGACTCTCAGGTTATCTCTTGCTATCTTTCCTGGTGCTGCAGGATTTTGGTTGGCGAGTGTTAACGTTACTGCTAGCGGCAAATTCTCCATGTTCACTTGTGTGTTTCAATCATAGATGTTTTATCAGATTACGGTATTGTATTTGTAACTCTTGATATTTTTGTGGTACAGTTTTTGCAGTCTTTTTTTTGCGGTTTGTAGTCCTCGTGCACTATAAGTTCTGTCAGTGACGTCACTAGAGGTATCGAGACATGAGCTCAATATCGGTATTGTAGAAAAGTGTTGAAGTTAACTTTTTATTTACTATTCCTAAAAATATTAAAAAGGTTTTTAAAAGTATTACAGTACAATAATGCACTACTGCTAATGTTTGTTGCCAGGTATTCAATATTTACATACAAAATCTTTTTAGTGTTTTCATGAAAAAAATGATGTCTATAAACTTGATGTATTCCAAGGAGGTGTGCAGAATGTGTTCTCTGACCCGTCATGTCCAGTTAAAAATCTAATAGGTTTCTTATTGTTGACTTTAAAGCGATGAAGAGCCTGTGCAGTTTGAATATGAACAGCACTAAACTCACTGCAGACACCTACGAGGATCTAAAGGTACTCATACCCTCATACTCATAACCTCTGCTCTAAAAATCCATCACTCTTCTAAAAATACTCTAGAGAAATATTATCTTCATGCTTGTCTTTCTTTTATCCATCAGGCCAAACTCCCCAACCTGAAGGAGGTGGATGTTCGCTACACAGAGGCCTGGTAAACCTAATCAGCAACCGCCCCAAGCCACCCACCCCCACCCCCAAAGTCCATACCAGAGTCTCTCTGGCATCATAGACTGACACCATCCAAACACCAAGCCTTTACCATTATCCCAAACAGTAACTTACAGACGAGTACCGTCTCTATTTATCACCCAGGATCCTTCTGGTGACATACGGCCAGCATTCGTGCAGTGCAGCGCCATCATCGGAACACAGCAAGGACTTTCTTTCCAGCCACATTGCAAGCGTGAGAATATTTATAGTGACATCATCAAATAAAACAGGCAGCCCATTTTATCTATATCACTTAAGGAGACTTTCGCTCTTTCTCTCTTTTTGACAAGCTTTTCCCGGTTGCCCTGCTCCCAACCCGCAAAGGCAACCCTTTTTTTGTCGAAACACCACCACTGGTTTCTTTTCTCTGGATCACAGACCCACATCTGAGAAGTCGACTCTCACTCCTTTGCCCATTTCTGTTTTTCTTTGTTTTGCTTCTTCTCTATGGGAAGTCATTTTTCTGAAGGTGCACCCTGACTGGCAAGAGTCACATTCCAATACAGCTTCGATGCAGGGAAAAAAAAAAGCCGTGTGTTCAGGTTCCACCTTCTTGGTTCCAGTTCTGCCATTTTTTTTAGACCATCATCACATGTTGATGCTGTTGCCTCTGATGTAGGACTCTGGGAGCCTGAGTGTCCGATACTGTATACATTCATTTTAACCTCTTTCTCTCTCTCTCTCTCTCTCTCTCTCTCTCTCTTTCTTTCTGTCTTTTTTCTCTCTCGAAAGGAATTTATCAACTTAAATGAGCATATTTTTCCACACGTGTCTGCTTTCATACATTGTGTGTTTATACAGTATAAAGTGTGTATACATATATATATATATATATATATATATATATATATATATATATATATCTATATATATATATATATATATATATATATATATATATATATATATATAGAGCTATATATATATATATATATATATATCTCTATCTGTATATATATATATGATATATATATATATATATATATCCATCTCTATATTCCCATTTGACATTTTATCAATTTCAGGAGCTTGGTTGTACAACCTACCAGACAGAGAAATTATGTCCTTTTGTTTTGTCCACATTTTTCTGGTGTCACTGTACAAAGTTTGTTCCTACACCCGTATTTAAATGGATAATCATTTGGAAGGCAGTCTGGAACTTCCTGATATTTATGAAGCTTCTGTGTTTGCTGTTTGAGCCCCTGATGTTCCTCACCATTCATCTCGCCTCATTTGTCAAATCCAAGCAGGTGCCTACAGGACAGGTTTTTTTTATGAAGGCACATCGTCATGATCGCTGGATGCAATCTGTGTAAATATCTCTCGAAATTTCATCTGCCTCAGTGAAAAATGTTTGATTTCCTAGATTGATTCTCTAGGAAGGGCTTGAGCTCCTACACAACGTCGTGCACCTTTAAACGACATCAAACATTAAGCCATACTTTGTAAAACAGTTTCCCTGTTTCTGGTCACCAAGATAACGGCACATCATGTTAAATTTAGCAACAAAATGTCTGCTGTAAAACCTTTATATCTAATATGCAAATGTCCCCTAGAGGGCAGGCCAGCTGCTCATACAGTAAATCACGGCTACATGAACTATTAGTTTAGATCCAATACTTAATATCAATGCCCTCAGGAGCCCAACCAGACTGATGGCCGCTTCTTTTCTTTTCCTGCACATCAGTACAGACACATCAAGCTCCAAATCACTGCCTGGTCTATGATTGGATCGCTCCGATTATTTTATCTTTATTCTGATTGGAGGAACCTGAACTGTGTGCTAGCTTGATGAGCATGGAGATGGACGCCGTGAACCAAGAGTTCGACACTGTGTGTGTGTGTCATGAATGGTAGAGGCACAGACATCCATCGTAAAGACGCTGCGTTATTGCATCCTGTATAATGTACATAAAAGTGTATATAATTTTACCCCCCTCCTCTCTTTCTCTGTGTGTCTCTCTCTCGCTTTCTGTCTCTTTCTTTCTTTCTGTATCTGTCTCTTATTCTGCGTGTCTCTCTTTTTCTGTTTTCTGGGTGTCTCTCTCTTTCTGCGTGTCTCTCTTTTTCTGCGTCTCTCTCTTTCTGTGTATCTATCTGTGTGTGTGTGTCTCTCTCTCTCGCTTTCTGTCTCTTTCTTTCTTTCTGTATCTGTCTCTTATTCTGCGTGTCTCTCTTTTTCTGCGTCTCTCTCTTGCTTTCTGCGTGTCTCTCTTTTTCTGCGTCTCTCTCTTTCTGTGTATCTATCTGTGTGTGTGTGTCTCTCTCTCTCTCTCTCTCTCTCTGTCTCATCATTCTTTTTTTTTGTTTCTTTCTATCTGTAAGATTTTTCTCCCCAGGCACTGTAATAATCTTTGGAATGACATCTTTAAATTGTTTCTGTCACGTTAGTCCATGTTTTGAAATGTGTTTTGTTTTTGTTTTTGCCGCATGTACATGTTGCTTTAGCAGATGTTCATTTCGATGACCTAATTCTGATCAGCCAGGAAGAAGGAAGTGTATAATTCCAGACCAAGAACTTGAAGTGGAAGTGTAATTAATTACAAACAGGAAGCTGATACGGCTTGTACGAGAGCGAGAAGGGCGGTTAGAATCTAGCGAGTCAGCTGAGTAGAGGAAATCTGTCCACCTTGCTCCTTACTACACGCCCGCGGAGAGATAACGTCTGAAACTGTTCTGTTATGGGATGTGGACCATACCGGAGTGAACAAGAGCTACATATCGTAGAACGTTTCCAAGCCCTTATTTTTTTTTGGAGACATTTGATAAAATTAAACATCAGTTATTTTTTTTTTCTAAAAAAAAGAAAAGCGGAGAGCATCGCTTCCTCACAAAGCTTCTTGACTATAAATCATCTTACGGTTCTGTGTCACTCACTGCTTCTTTCATAGGTTCGTTTGTTGTTGTTACAATTTTTTCTGTGGTTTCTTTTAAAAAAAAAAAAAGAAAGAAAAAAACGATTTGTATCATTTGGAGTTGTAACCGGGTCTTAATGTGGTAACGAATGGACAGTCGACCTCTGCAGTCCCCTCTCCTGGGTGCAGTCATGTACATAAAATAACCACATTTCCCATGATTCCTGGAGTTTTTTGCAGACAGAACTGCCGCCCACGTTTTTCTCTTGTTTCTGTTTTCACCGCTTCTTCAGCTGGGTCGCTGCTGCTGCTGCTGCTGCTGCGCTGTGGCTTTTGTAATGACTATACGAGAGCTTGAACAGGTAAATAAGTCAGCTACGATGTGAAATCACTTCAATCAGAATAAACGGTCTGTGAATATGTTTCAAACGCGAAAGCTGTGTTTCGTTATTACACTGATTTAGACCCAGAACAGAACAGGAGACCAAACCATGATTACTGATGGAATTTATTCACTTCTGAATGGTAAACTTGGAATATGTTACTAAAATCTTAATAGAAGTTACTGCATTTGATTGTTGGAATACATCAGAAGTATTGGGACACCTGACCGTCACATCTATGCATGCGTTTTATAACATCCTGTTCCAGATTTACTTTCACTATAATAACTTCTACACCTCCCCTCCCCCAAAATGGGACATCATCAATCTTATCTTCAACTGCCTGCTGCCGTAGCAGCTTGTTAATTGCTGAATTATATCACTTACTGACACCGAATATGCAAATCAGTCGTTATAGTTAAGTATCATTTATAGTATCATTGAGTGTCGACGTCCATTAAAGGCTGCATTTACACTCCACGTAACGTTACTCGGTCTTTAAACATGATGCGGTAGTAAAATACTGAATTATCATTTTATCTTCATCTATTGCATCCATTGATTATTGTCTGTCTATCCTTTCTTTTCTGGTCAGTACGTCTACACTGGGTTGTTTTGCCGTGTATAGTATAAATGCAGATATCGGATACGGGTCAGTTTGTAAAAAAAAGATGTAAGCAGATCATCAAAAAAATCAGACTTGGTCACAAAATCGAATGATCTGCAGTGTAAATGCAGCCGATAAGAACTTACTAAGCTGCTTTTTCATGCTTCTTGTGTGAGGGCCGCCCCGGACAGAAGAACACACAACCCCTCGCCGTCAGCGAGAAGAGCAGAGGAGAAGATAAAACAACACAATCAGACCTGTACAAAGAGAGAAATATTTTGTGCAGAATGTTTTTTGTTCTCTGTATAGCTGAACTGTCTGGTTTGAGGTTCTAGTTTTTCCTTTACTCTTTGTCTTTTTTTTTTTAGTCTTAATGAAGTGCTTTCTGTGTTAATATCTGTTGATAAAGTGAGACCATAGAGAATCATTGTGTTTGTAGACTTTTTGTTTGATTTTCTTTGTTTTGGTGGTGGGTAAAATCCTGCATAGAGTGAGTACAGAAATGCCTTAGGACCAGGAATGGAAATTCAGGATGGAATCCTGAAGAATAATTAATATTCTTTAGAATAGACCTTTCTGTCCAAAGTATTTTCCATTTAAAGCTTTTACTTTATTATTTTATATCAATAAAAAAAATAATTAAACCAGTAGCCAATCAGAGTGAATCACAACCCGTCACCATCAGCGAGAAGAGGAGAGACACAGGTAGGGGTGCTGGTTCCTTACACCTTCATGCAATGGAAAATGCCCAGCTCTAAGCAATCACTGTTGGACCCCTGAGGAAGGCCCTTAACCCTCAGTTGTATAAATGAGTATAATAACAATAGCAATAACAATAAGTACCGCTTGTCCGTAGACAGCAAACACACGACCTTACCTGTGACATATCTCAGTGTCTCTCCTCTTCTCGCTGATGGTGAGGGGTTGTGTGCCTCACTCTGATTGGCTACTGGTTTGTTCTTTAAAGTAAGAACTAAATAACTAGCTTTGGAGAAACTTTAATGTCTGCTGTTAAATGGAAAAGAATTTAGACAGAATTTCAACGCAAAAGCAAAATTGTAGATTAAAATCAAATATTATAAAGTCAAAACCAATTTAATTATTAAACAAATTAGGACCAGACAACCCTGCAAAAAAAGAAGTCAAAAGTTTAGAAAGCAAATAAAACTCCAGAAACTTAAAAGTTCTTTATTTGCCCAACAGTGAACAAAAAGCTTTCAATGAGAAACATTCACTCTTCCCTGTTGGGCTGACAGTGTTGTGTTTTATCTTCTCCTCCGCTCTTCTCACTGATGCTGAGGGGTTGTGTGTCCCTCTATCAGGGGCGGCCCCTCACACAAACAGCATTAACAAGACCCTTAAGGGTATAATCTTTTCCGGGCATTTAAAACTGACATATAGCCTGGCCAATCCGGAGATTTCACAGTAAAAACAGGGAAGTGGTGGCTCATGGTTAAAGTGTCGGACTATCAACCCAAAGATCGTAGGTTCAATTCCCAGCTTTACCAAGCCACCACTGCTGGGCCCCTGAGCAAGGCCCCTAATCCTCAGTTATATAAATAAGGTAAATGTAACTAACGAAATAACTAATTTTGGAGAAACTTTAATGTTTGCTGCTAAATGGGGAAAAAAACTTTGGACGGAAAGATTTCAACATAAAAGCAAAGTTGTAGATTAAAAATCAAACATTATAAAACTAAAAAAAATAATTAAATGATTATTCATGATTCAGTCCTAAACTTGCTCTACAGGTCCTATGGAATTTCTGTAGTTTCTCTATGCAGAGTTACACCCACAGCCAACGTAGAGAAAACAAACCTAACAGACAAAAAAAAAAATCCGAGATATAAAAACAAACCACCAAAAAACAAAAAAATAAAATTCCTAAAGCTTAAATATCATGATTTCACATTTACAGCATTTGGCCGACGTCCTTATCCAGAGCGACTTACATTTATCTTATTTATACAACTAAGCAATTGGGGGTTAAGGGCCTTGCTCAGGGGCCCAGCAGTGGCTTGGTGGAGTTGGGAATCTTCAAGTTAGTAGGCCAACACCTTAACCCTGAGCCACCACTTGGCCAGCAGCTCATATATTTTCAGATTTTCAGCTCATATACCGAAAACTGAACCGACCTGTTCGACTGTGTTGTTTTATCACCTCCTCTGCCCCTCTCCCTGATGTGGGTTCTGTGTTTTTTCTGTCAGGGGGCGACCCTTACACAAACAGGGCTAGATTATTGACACACCAACACGTACATATTTTTTAAATTACACATATATTTCATAGTAAATCACGATTTAATTGTAAAATGAATAAAAAACACACATTTTTAGTAGATAAAACTAGAAACACAGCTGTATCAACAGGAAGCCCGAATTCTTTTAGTTTGAACTTTATTATTTCATCAAACATTCGGAAGTAAATGAACCCCAAATGTTTATTACACTGCAAACAAATATGAGTTGTAGTTTGTGTAACAGGGTTTTAGGAGTTTGAAATGGAACTGGTTTTCTGGGGGGGGGCTTTTCTTTTGGTTTTTCTCTCTTTTACGGAAAAATGGTTTCTTCACGGAAAAACCTCTTGACCGTCTCTCAGCAAAGCTGTCCCATCTCTCGTCTAGTCTAGTCTAGTCTAGTCTAGTCTGCTTTGCCCTCCTGCTCTGTTCGCAATAGAGCCGCAGTGCCGGTCGAGGAGAAGTCTTATAAATAAAAGATGTGTACAAAGGCAGTAGGTCAGGATGAGTTGTATGTTTCTTCATGAATAGAACTTGCTGTTGTTGATCTTCTTTTCTTTCATCCTGCAAGAAGGCAGATATTTATTTATTTTTTTTAAGGATGGTATATGCACATACTTTCCACATTTTGACTGAAGGAAAAAACACAGAAAACACCTCTCATGATGCAGAGAAGACTCTTTAAACCTAAAGTTCTGAATGTCACATTATCATTAAACAAAGCAGCACATATCTAGAAATACATTTTAACTTTGCTGGAACATTTTACTTCCTAAAACTAATCTAATATTTCCACCTACTATCTTTATAAGCTACTGAGGCTTGTCTAGTTTAAGCAGAAGTGTGATGTCATTGATGGCAAAGACAAAAAAAAACACCCTGAAATGACTGTACCCTCTAAGGTTTATAGTAACTCATTACTCCAACATGTTAGACAGCACACTGCTGTGGGCGGGACAGCCGAACATGAAAGCACAACCAGTAGCCAATTAGAGCAGCGCATACGTCACCTCAACGTCTCACCATCAGCGAGAAATAGGGCACAAGACACACAGCTCAGAATGTTAGTGAACACTAGTGTGAATGTTGTACTCCAGTACAATAGGTGGTGCTGTGTGATGTTTTGGGTATTCTTAACACACCATAAGCCCAACCCACACTGGTTATCACCAGCGTACTAACTAATAAACCATTAAGTTCACTTCATTACAATCTGTTTTATATCTTTCATCTGGTCATTTTTATTTGAGAGCCAATATTATTTTGACTTATTGTTATATCAGCAGATCAAAACAAGCCACAATAACATAACTATCGAATATAATTAAACACAACACCCTCAGGTTTGTGTAACATTTATTAGGACTGGGTACTTTACGAGCCGATTCAATTCCGATTCTTCACGATTCCAGAATCGATTCTTAATCTAAACTTTTTTTTCTAATTCTTCTGGTGTGTGAATACAGTGTAAATACAGTGTGTAAATATGTTTACATCTTCACGTTTTAACCAGAATTGGAGCTTCTCTGCTTTTTGTTTATAGTTGGAATTTCTGTATGACATCATCATCCATCTAAAAAATATGATTTGCTTTCATAAATTTTTTTTTCATTAAAAAAAAGTTGTGTTTAGGATGAACTGAAGCTCTGAATAAATAATTAAATTAAAACGCTGCATAAGTGCACATTGTACTTCGGCTCAAGGGTGAAACCCCCGTGTTACCCATGACGGAGACCGGGCACAAATCCTCGCCACTGACCGAGTAATTCTCTTCGCCTTTTTTTAGAATCCGGTGGAAGCGTTGCGCTACTTTCTCGAGGTAGGTAGTAAAAGCAGCTGAAAGAGAAGTTTGTTTTTTCCAGCTCTGAGTGGAACCGCATGATATGTTTCTCTATGTTAGTTGTGTTCCCAAAATTTTTTAATTTGGTGCCGCAAACTTTGCACACAGTAGGCTGTTATGAATGACACCATTGTCCTAACAACTTGAATTTAAGGGAATTGATTCAGATTCGTTTGAGAAAGAATCAATGAATCAATTTTTTCCCCACCCCTAATATTAATGTGTGTTTTTGGTTTATAACTTTTTACCCAACATAACAGAGTGCTATGCCAATGTGAGCCCACGGAGTTGACTGGCACTTACTTCTGTCTGCATGCTTCATTGATCTCCTGAAGTCGATCTTCATTGTATCTAAACTCCTGCAGGAGGACGTTGTGGTGATTGGAGGGAGCGGCACGCTGGAGGCCGGAGTGAGTGTCGTATAAGAAGAGCTCGTTGCACAGCTCAGCCTGTCTCTTTCGCAGCTGGCATGAGGAGGAGTACAGCTCTTCTTCTGCTTTCTGATACGCAAACATTCACAAAAATATTTTTAAAAAATTAAATAAAATAACAAATCACGAGTTGTTATACTCACATAACAGTGTAGTGTAGTTTTTCCTCACCTCGACCTGCTGAATGTCCACATACACCAGAAGAGAAGCGAGTTCCAGGTTCTCACTGTAGCCGTTCTTCAGAGGAACCGAGCGATATCCTGACAGGGAGAGACACCAACACACATCACTCCCTCATCCATATGTTAAACGGAGAGATTAATTTAAGGAAGTTTACCATATTATAAAGCTGCCATCTTCGATATCCAATCATGTGATGTGATAGGGTCATAACAGTATAACCTATGTAAAACCATATATATATCTGGCAACCCCAGTTTCTACATAACCTGTTTACATCCTTTACATGCGACTAATCAATAGATTTGACATCCCAACAAATGCAACAGTGTGTGTGTAATCTCATGGTCTAAATGAATGACCTTGACACCAATTAATTAATTAACTGCATGTAAAGCCTTTTTTAAAAGATATTTTTTGGGGCATTTTGCCCTTATTTATAGGACAGACAGAGATGAAATGGGGGAGATAGAGGGGTGGAACCGGAATTAAACCCTGGTGCAACTGCGCATGGGGAGGTTTTGCATAGAGCCTAAATGAAATTTCTATATAGGTCCTTCTATAAAAATTTTCAATGAAATTCCTAAAAGGTGAAAAAAGTAATAGGAATAGTATTTTTTCTGCGCTTTATGGAACTATCCATGTTATATAAATGTTTATATTTCTTTAACCGCTAGTGTTTTACGAATTTCTTGTAAGTTTTGTACCTGAGCGAATGCCCATCACAGGGTAAGTAGCTTGAGCGAGAAAATTGGGGTCTGAGAACATGTCTTCCTCAAACACCACAAAGCGCAAGAAGCTCAGCTTTGGTTCATACACAGTAAAAGTGACAGTCTCTGCATCCTGCCGATGAGGTCCGAGCCACACTGGGTTCAATCCGTTATCATCTACACACACACACACGCAAACACACACAGTGGAATGCTGTACACAGGCTTGAGTAAAACATTGTTAACAACAGACGTTTACTGGAAAATCTAAAGCTACAGTCAGTAAACTTTGCCTCTTTGTCGCCATCTGTGTTTGAAACCTGCAATTACAGTTATTTGTGTTATTTATCTTCTTTACATGGGTTGTGCATCGGTATGTCTCCTCAGGGTGGACAAATCTAATGTATTGCGGTGTGTGTGGGCTGTCAGTCACAGAATGTCATCTAAACAAGTAAGTAACATATCTTCCACTTTAGTTTTCACCAACTGAGGAAAAAAAGCATGCCAATAAATTGTGCTACCAATAGTTAAATCTAATAATATCGACAATATTATTACAGTTATACTTTTGTAAATTGTTCATTTTAACAACAACAACAACAGCATTGCATGAATAAGTGTGTTGAGTGTGTAATAGCGTCAACATGTGATATAACCGGGACTACTTCTTTATGTTTACAGACGTGACATAATGCACAAACAAGGTAACAGTTGCGATTTGTGCTAAAATAAGGAGATAAATTATTACATTATATTATATTACATTACATTACATTACATTACATTATATTATATTATATTGGACTGGCTGCTAATATACTTGCGTATTTCATTTATTTCGGATTACTTTTAACCAAAAAAAGTTACGGACTGCAGCTTTAAAAGTGCATTATTAACATTAATGATTACAATCTTTATGCAAATGTTGTTGCCGCTCATGGTTACTTACTGCAGACTGTGGTCTTAAACTTAGAGGTGTCATCCGTCTGGCCACACAGTTCAATTTCTACGAAGGGGTTGGAGATACTACGGCCGATTTTGGGCAGATGTCGGGCCGCTAGCACCTGCAGACAAATGTGCACATTGCTTAACATTAAATGTGTTTCTACTGGTAAGATTTGTGTTGTTTTTTTTGGGTTTTAATAATGTAAAAATAGTCGGTGTCACTACATACATTATATATTTGTTATAAAATTATACTTAATTCTAGCTATGTCCACCTGAGACCTAATTTTGTTGTGTTTTGTTTGATTTTTTTTAGACCTTGCAGGTTAAAAAAACATTTTTAACATTATTTTTTATTGTATAATAATTTTATTGTTACAGCATAACCACTGATCACATGACTATTTTAGTTTGAAATGCTTTCCATAAAATATGCGTGTTCTTATGGCTACCATTTTGGATTCAGTGTAAGATTTTCTGTACAGTAAGGCAGATATTAATAGTCGCTGAAAAAAGGTAATATTCAGGGTCTCAGAAGGATATAATATTTTTGTAAGAAAACTTCGCTCCGTAGTTCTTTACCTATTCCAAAAGAAAAGAGAATAGAAAGCCTGCCGCCTCCATTGATATATATGCTATAGTGACGATAAGAAGAACATTTCTAACATTGAATCTAACTATAACCCAAAATAACCGCCTGCGACGTTTTGACCAGCCCTTTAAACAATCCCAGAGGCAGAGGCTTCCAAGCTGGGATCCACATGCAGCTTTATTTATACAGTGCAAGGAAATGGTTTTATTTTTTAATCTAATACAGCAGGCAAAGGGTCAGACAGCACGACTTAATGCTTGGCTAAACAAAACTTTGCGGTGAACATGCCGGAAGCAAGAGTTTAGCAAAATGTGTAAGTTGGTATTCCAGTGAATGTTTCTGCGTAGAGGTGATATATTTTAGAAATGTAATTTTTAAGATATGTTTAATTATCTCTTAGATTCACCACCAAAAGAACGATATATTTAACATAACGTTTAATAGTGATAATAACAAACCAAATGGTTGGAAAAGAGAGAAGTCGATTCAGAATTTAGGAAAATCAGCTAAAAGTGGATGAGTGACTATTTTTTGTTTAGGGCAAAGAAATAGTTGTTTGTCCCATATTTAATCTTTTATCTTTGAATGTAAATACTTTTTACACCAGAGTGAAATTCTTCTTTCCGCATATCCCATTTTAGTAAGTTGGGGGTCAGAGCGCAGGGTCAGTTATGATACAGCGCCCCTGGAGCAGGAACGGTTAAGGGTCTTGCTCAAGGACCCAACAGTGGTTGGCTTGCCGGTGGTGGGCTTGAACCCAGGTGTTTCTGGTCTTCAGATCAACAGTTGGCAGTGGTGGGGCTTGAAGCCAGGTCTTCCTGGTCTCCAGATCAGTAACTCAGCGCCTTAACCATTGAGCCACCACTGCCCCTTTGATCCACCACTGCCCCTTTGAGCCATCACTGCCCAATATTCTATATATCTCTTGAAAAGTAATGCTGATTTGTTTGTATGGTCATAACAAAATAATTAACTAATCTAGCATCAGGAGGAAAATTAAATACATTTTTGGCCCCATAAAATAACGAAACAATCATGTGGCCTCCAGTGAAGAGAAGAGACCCCTGCTATAAACCATATTCTCTGATGTTCTATATTAAATTAAAACATGTTAATATTGGCAAATTGTTTTATTATGTAAGTCGGTATGTAATATTTATCTCGTATTGGAAAGGATCCTGCAAATTATAGGTGTCAATATTAATGCTGATATTTCAGAACAACCAATTTTTTTTTATCTACTACACCACCAAAAATATAAACTGAGCTATGACAACATTGAAAGTTGTGTGAAAAGGCATGTGTGTGATAATCGATATAATTTAAATCACAGTCCTACCCTGACAGAGAGGGTAAATTTGACCGTGTTCTTCTCCTGGTAAGGGTCATAGTTATCTGCACGCATAAGCTCTGGCTGTAGAGCATATCCTGTACCTCCGTTCAGACCAAAGAGGGCGCTGTTTAGCTGAGTGAACTTATCTGAACAGAATAAAAACCAGACTCCAGCTTACATATACTGTACAGGCTTTTAGTTATAATAAACAACAGTAAACCTTAAATATATTATTTAGCAAAGTTATAAATACAAAGACTAACTTAAATTGTTATTTTAATACCTAAAAACTATAGACAACACCCTACATTACCCTACTCCCCCATCTTTTAGACCCACCAGCAGTTTGAAAGTTGAGCGCTACCATCTGGCAGCCGCACATCCATAGAAAATAGGGGTCGTAATTCGAGGAATCCACTCGCTGCCCTTTGGGGTAGATGCGGCTCAGGGCTTTGCGGTTATACATCAGGAATTCTCTTGAATTGCTCCTGTTTGGCACCTTATTCTCCACAAAAGAGCGGACCTCTTTATACGTGTAGTTGTCTGATGAGAGGCACAGAAACACAAATGCAGTTAGTTTATATGTTACATAAAGTCAACTGTCACAAAAGGGAGGCATAAAAACGCACCAAAACGATCCTTGTTTTTGCTGCATGGCTGACAGTACACCACCAGATCAGACATTTCTTTGGCCACATCTTGTCTGTTTTCCACCTCTTCCTGCTTCTTTTGCTGTATGACAGAAAATTTGCTAGATGACCTTCTGATCTTATGGTTTTATTATGATCATTTTTGTACATTTTTTAACAACGTTACCTCAAACTCACGGGTTCCTTCTCTCTGAGTGATGTTCCAGGCCACCTGATACCATTCGTACAGCTCCTCTGTGGTCTCTGTGGCCAGGTGGAATGGCATCGTGTTCTCTTTACTGTCTTTATTCTGCAGCGTCACCACCACTGGCCTGCCATGTTTGGCTGAACGAACTAAGAAAGATAATATTAAACTACGTTGGTAAATTGAAGCAGATTTGTCTGTCTGCAAGATAATTGGGAAAAAACATTCACAAATATTTAGAGAAAGTTCCATTTTATTATAAGAAGAAATATTAACAGTGGTAGAGAAAGACGTGTCAGTAATAAGGCTACACTGTTTTCTGATAATTATATTGATACTCATAAAGAATAAGTGACATTGAGTCTTACTCAATCAAGGGTGTGATGAAACATCCATTAAGTTATTTGCTGCATAACATGTTTGAGATGTTAAGACATCCTAAGCACATAAAGCTAAATCAGCAAGCGGTGCCTTGGATATGGCATCTTAAATCACCAGCAGGAAGGACAGGAAACGTGTGTGTCTCAGACATAATCGTTTCTCTGCTAAGTCACTTCACTGCTTCACACTTGTCATTAACTTACAGTATCTTAGGTTCAACTGGGCTTATTTTAAATCGTCACACTTACAGGTACTGCTTTTTTTGCTCATGTTTGGCTGAACGAACTAAGAAAGATAATATTAAACTAGTGTGACACACTAAGCTTGTTAATTTATTAAGTAAGTTGGGTAAGTAAGCTGAATAACTGCAGGTTAAAAAACAAAGCAACAGACCAAAGAATTACAAATAAAACAGAGATTAAAAATTCAGTTTTTCTTGCTATAATTTATATTATATACTTTCACCAACTGAGCAATTGAGCGTTAAGGGCCAAATGGTGGTTCTGGAAATTCAGCCCTTTATCCGTTGTAACACCAGTAAGCTACCACTGCCCCACTAATTATTTTTGTTACATCTGTAAAACCAACTATGCAACTGTTTAAACACATTTCATTATCTTCTTAGCTCTTGATTTCATTAAACTTTAGAGAACTTCTTACCAACGTTGCATTTGGAAATATCCACCACACCTTTACACAAATGACCAAGTGGATTATCTTCATCAGACTGAAAAATAAGCAAATTCATGAAATTCAAATTATATGAATGTAGAGTAAATGGCTAGACATGATCCCATGTAAAAAGGATTAACATGGAAGATCTCTGAAAACAATAAAGGTCATTTTTACCAGGTCTTTCTGCTGAGCAGCGGTAGAGTTTGTAACCTCTTCCACGTAGTTTGATGGGAAATAGAACTGTACTTTTCCACCATAATCACCTTTCCACCTGCAGGAGAGAAAGAGGTTTAACAATGTGTAATCTGACATGATTTTACATAACATAAGGCCAATTATAGACCATTAGTTAAGCAGATGATACATGCCGTACATACAGGCTTTGTCTAAAACCGCATAATACATAAGTATGTACTAGATTTCAGTACATACTTCCTGTACGTACTTCCTGACCATTAAAAAAGTATGTTTTATATAGTATGGTTTTGGGTAGTGTGAAAGAAATTCAGACGTACTACATCCGTTTGATCCAAACGATGTCACAGCAGCGCAAATTAAAAGTTGGATAACGTTTAACTGGAATTGATGTTAAACAAGTAAAATTTAACTATAGCAAACAATGTTTTTTTAATTATTTAAAGATCTTAAAATAGCTTTCTGCCACTTCCGCATGCAGATCATAGGATAGTAAAGTGTACATCGCATGCGTAGGTCATCCGAGAACATTTTGCGAACTGTATTTTGCATACTAATAGTCCAACACTAACCACTGCGCTACCACTTCCCCATTTTATAGCCATATTTAAGTAAACACATCTGCTGCATATTTGTATACATATAGAGCATTTATTAATCTCATGATCTGGTTTCACCCAGAATAACATGACTTCCCTTTTCAGTCTGTTACCTCGTTATTCTATCTGGGAATTTTTTCCTCGTCCCTGTTATCTCTGGCTTGCTTATCAGGGATCTTTATGAAGATCTACATTTCTGTAAAGCTTCTTTGTTTATCTCTCATTATGAATAAACCTGTGGCTTCTCACCATCCACTGCTCTCTTTGGTAACGTTGTAGATCAGGGCGCCCTTGCAGAAGCAAAGCTCGTCCGGCCGCATGGCTCGGTAATCATAAAGAGCTTTCACTGTGCTCTGAGGCTGCACAGAAATATATCAATACAAGGTCAAGAGGTGGTACAGAACAATTTCAGTACTTTTAAAAAGGTCTGCAATGAAAACACATAAACATTGGAGTGTGTCAGATCTGACAGTGCAATACAGACAACACAGCCAGAAGAGCGAGCGTAATCTGAAGAGGCTCAGGCATGACGCTGATGTAAAATCCATTTCCTATCTGAGAGACAGCGATAGCAAGCAAGAAGTACACTTCCATTTTAGGCTGCTAGAGATGATGTAACATGGGGCCTCAATGGATTTCTGAAATGTGTGTGTGTGTGTGTGTGTGTGTGTGTGTGTGCTGCATGACGATACGTACCGGAGATGGTTCAATTTCGTTGGGCTGCACATACTGCTTGCTGTCATAAATTGAAGCAGATTTGTCTGTCTGCAAGATAATTGGGAAAAAACATTCACAAATATTTAGAGAAAGTTCCATTTTATTATAAGAAGAAATATTAACAGTGGTAGAGAAAGACGTGTCAGTAATAAGGCTACACTGTTTTCTGATAATTATATTGATACTCATAAAGAATAAGTGACATTGAGTCTTACTCAATCAAGGGTGTGATGAAACATCCATTAAGTTATTTGCTGCATAACATGTTTGAGATGTTAAGACATCCTAAGCACATAAAGCTAAATCAGCAAGCGGTGCCTTGGATATGGCATCTTAAATCACCAGCAGGAAGGACAGGAAACGTGTGTGTCTCAGACATAATCGTTTCTCTGCTAAGTCACTTCACTGCTTCACACTTGTCATTAACTTACAGTATCTTAGGTTCAACTGGGCTTATTTTAAATCGTCACACTTACAGGTACTGCTTTTTTTGCTCGTGTCAGTCATTTAATTTTATGTTAATGATATACAGTATTGCACAATATAGTTATTTCAGAAAGTGGCTTTAAATAACAAATACTCCTCAATACCTATTACATAAAAAGGTCTTCACCTTATATTGGTACTTTTATATACTGTTATTTGGGCCTCAATAAATATAGTAGATGAAATATGTCAAAAATGGCCGAGGAAACAAACAGCTGTTTTTTCTTTCCTAATCGTTTGGCCATTTTGTTCGCTCATGGTGAAATAGCGCCTGCACCATCAGCATGAAATGTTTTGTTGACTGTACCACTTTGTTGGTGTGGAAATCCATCAAATAATTAGGCTAGTTTAGTTTACAAGCCAACCTTTTTTTAATTAAATAGAAAAATGATATAAGTAAAACATATATTTAAAATGACATTTTAAGTCTCTCATTGTTCATTGGGCCGGTCCAAATGTGGGGGCTGGGTCTTTCCACACCACGATTGGTAGTTTGGGGACCCCTGATCTATTAACTAACCATTTGGTACACAGATTCCACAAACATAGGAGAAGACTGACCTCGCTGAAGCGCTCCACTAGCTCCGGAGTGACTGGGTAGCGCAGTTTGGTCTTGCGGTAAAGAGGTTTCTTGCGGAAGTAGTTGACCAGCTCCACCAGACTCTCGAACTCACCAGAGGAGCCCAACACATACAAAGTTCCTTCTTTGTGAATACGACAGTGCCTCACCATGCCTTCACCTCTGCAAGACCACAGGAACCCAACAGTTATATCCAACCACTAAAACATCGTTCAGATGTATTTTTAAAGTTAGTGAAAGTCATAAAACGACTGAAGCTATAGGGGCACCTAAAGGTAATGGCATAGGAGTCTGACTCGTCTCTCTGTCTTATGAGAAAGGCTCCGTCTCGTGGGATTCTTAAAAGGTAGTCTTCTGCTTCACCTCGACTTAAGTTGCTGTAAAACCACCTGCACAGGAGACAAACACAGCATTATTAAGACACTGTACTAACACAAATGAGTAATCAAATCAATTACATTTAATCCGTTACCGTTACTGGCAATAAAATTAAGCTCACTGAACACACATAATTGATGATGATTGGTGTATGTGCGTAATAGAGTGGAAGAAAACCACATAACTTATGATAATTGGGTAAGGTTAAGTACATTTCTATCAGTCGGAGACGGAGAGTAGTGCGGGTGTTCACACACGAGCATGCACAAGCACACAAACTAATAAAAACAGCTCAGTCCGAAATCGCATACTACTTAAGTATGTACTACATTTAAGTAAGTAAGTAAGTAGTATTAAAAGTATGTTCTATATAGTATGGTTACGGGTTGTATGAATGAAATTTAGACGTACTACAGTAGTGAAAGCGACGGTAAGTCCAACGAGTTCAAAGGTAGCTAACACTGAAAGTATTAGCATCACTTTTTTTCCCTCATTGAGCTACTGTTCATGTGACCAGGAGTTTCTCTGCATCAGTGGCAAGTAATTCTAATCTAATGAAGTACCCCACATCGTCACATACCACCACAACTTTAAAATAATGTAGGTTAGTGTACAATGTTTTATAATAATAATAATTTATTCAGTGTCCATTACGTACACAGTATAGCAGCTATTTAGATAAAAATTACGAGATATAAGACAGTAAACATGGCTGATCCGCTAGATTTAAGGAAAATACTATGTTTTAAACTATTAAACAGTAATCACTAACCCTTCAAAAAGGTGCATGTTGGGCCGTGGAACAAAATCAGTGAGGCGCAGGTTGAAGTCCTGACATCGAAGTGGATTCTCTCTGTAGTGCTGGATCAGATCATAAACACTGGGGAAGTGCAGGTTATCCGTCAGAAAAAATGCAGTGTGGATCCCGTCTGAGGATGAGCGGATCCGGCAATGCTGTACTCTCACACTACGCCTACACAACACACAAACCTTTACATTGGATCTAATCCCAAAACCTTTATATTAGATCTAACACAACTTAATACACCATAATTTCACATAAGTGACTGTGTATGTGTTTGTAGACAATAGTTATGTGTGAAAATCATGTCAGAAATATTCACAAGATGATTATTAATGTTAGTGGAATCCATACAGTCACAATCGCATTCATCACTGTCCACAAGTTTAGTCATACTTTCACTGAGCCTGTTGGACATACCAGAAGGACAATGTAAAGTCGGTAAGAAAGGTGTCGCTTTCCCGTACTAGAAAAGTTCCATCCTTGCCCCCAGACTCAGCACAGAATTCCTGCAGCAGTCTCTCAGCACCCTGCCTGCCTTCAGCCAGACGCCCATGAAACCAGGGCTCCGACCGGTGCAAATCCACACTGCTTATTTCCTGATCGTAAAATAAAAGGGAAAATCAGTAAATTCAATGGCTTACATATCCCTATAAATTGTAAACTTTGCTCATCACTTCCTGACTTACCTTTCGATTGTCTTCATCTGGCTCATTCTCCTCTGCGTAGTACAGTTTTTTTTTGGAGATCACACAGAAGTGCTTATACCATCTCTATCAAAATCAAGTACAAATATTGGTCCTATGCATTTAAATGAGGTAATCAAGACAAGTTCAGAATGTTTTGCACACTTCAAAAGTAAATGAACTTAATTACAGTCATTATATATCTCTATTAAAGAAATGGAGGCTCTAATAAGCTCCCACTAATATAAAACATTTGGCCCTCCCAGGCAACTGCCTCTATTGAGAATCACTAGTCTAGATATTTACCGCTTTTCTGGGGTAAAAAATTTGATATTACAAATGAACAGAATACAATAGACAGTAATAGATGGGTGAGTTGCACGAAACACTTAAAACAGTCTTAGGATGTGACATACACTTTTCCTATTTGTTTAAACTGAAATGTGTGCTGCCATTGTATGTACACAATCACAACACAATCTCTATAACAATAAAGATCCACCCAGTGTTTTTTTTTTTTTTTGTGATCCCATTAAATTATTTTCCTTCCTGAAATTAAGCTGTTTTCAAATTGCTGTTTTTGTGAATTTACATGTACCATGGCTTCTTTTGTACATCCCAGCAGTGTTGCCAGATTGGGATTTGATCACGTCGGACCAAAAAGAAAAAAATACATCGAGCTGGTCAATGCGATCCGGGCTGCTATTTAATACAACAGGTGGGAAAATGTTTCCAGTTTCCACACTATGCGTTTTTGGCTTTTTTTTTTTAATGGGCAGGATCGATTCTGTGGTTGGGATGGGGAATCTTGGCCCCAAGTGATATGTGAAATGCCCACCATTGTTTTAAGTCTGGAGCAAAATGTCACCCCCTGATTTAGCTAAATGCGTTCATGTTCACCAGGCTGTTTTATAAAACGAGGGTCAGTATAAACGAGTGGATAAAAAAGCGGAGTAGCGGGCATAGATGAAATGCACGAGAGCAAACGGTGACTGGGTGAATAAATAGGGTAAATGTTTGGGATGGACTAATGAGGTTCAGGTGTATCTCAGTGGCAACGGTGTGTGCTGGTTGGGTGTGGAACCTGGCGTGGCCATGACAATATGACAACCCTTATAAGTTGTCCCTTACACAAACCGTGTAAGTTGTCAGTAAAGATAACATGGTAACCCTACATTAAACTTCCCTTTGTTCATTAAAACAGTGTTAATGATTATTAAGCAGTGGAAATTCCCGCAAGAACAGAGAAGTGGGGTGAACAGAGCTTGTAAGTATTTAAAGAAACATGCACTGAAACAAGTTTCTGTAACAAGAGCTGTTTTTGACAAGGTAAAATGAGTGTCAAAGTATAAGACCCTAAACAATCAGATCAACTTGTGGGAAAATAGACATGTGATGTGGCCCTTAAATAAATAATAATAAGTATTTTAAATAACAATCACAACGTAAAAAAAAAAAGATTTCAAAATGAGCAGTTGAAGAAATCCAGGCAGAGAATGCGAGAATGTGCCTGTAGTGTGGTAAGACGAGTATGTGCACATCAGCAACATGTTTCTTGTGTAAAAGGAAATCCCCAGTGATACCTTGTTAAACTATAGTGGCTATTTGGCAGCTTGTGGTCAAGTGTCTTAAACTGGTTATCATTCTATTATAACATCTGAATATTTTAGCCACAATAACATTTTATTCATTCGTTTGGGGTTTTTTTTTTTTAATAAACTGACCTAATACTTCTGGAAGTATCTATATAATCCAGACACATGTCTGCTCAGTAAGAGTAAATAATAAAAATATCTATAACTGTAAGGCAAATTCATAAAAGTGGTGAAATGAAGATTTTGAAGCACCTCGTCTATGGGGTCCCAGATGATAAGTACTCCCTCTTTTTCCCCTTTGGACAGGTCTTTCTTTTTTTCAGTCTCACCCAGATTCAGCTTTTTGTGCTGTTTTAAAGAAGAAGCAGACAAACACTCGATCAACCTAGTAGCCTACAACCACAGCTTTCTCGTCTACTTCCTGTGCTAATATAAATGGCAGCAGTTGAATGCTTAGTGCAACAAAGACGTTTTCACTATTAACTGTTGTGTCTGTTCTACAAAGGCAATGATGGTTTCTTTTTTCAATGCCGGACATTAATATTCTGATTTTTTTGTAGGTCACTGATTAAAATATTTCAATGTGGATCAGCTTTATAATTTTTCGGTTTTGATTTGATACTACAATTTATAATATAAGTTAAGAAACATATAATTATAATATTATAATATGTTTTATAACATAATACACAATAAACAATGAATTTTTAAAAACCCACAAACACACCAAGTTATTGTTTAGTTACATATTCTATATTCTATTAACCTACTAAAGCTAATATTAAAGCTATAGTCCTTTTTATAAAATTGACCTATAACCTAATCGCTGCTATGATACCTTGATGATGATCTTGCCCCTGAGCTGGTTGGGTGAAGGTAGCTGCTCTGCGTCTGGCTCCACAGGTTCAATGATCAGTTTGTCCTGAAACACATCTCTAAAGTACTGCGCCATGATTTTCTGCTGCTTTACATCGCAGTGCTCTTCTATGGACAGCACCACAGGATACCTAAACAAAGTCAGAAGCTGCATTCACAAATCTGGACATTTCCATTATTTGGCAGACGTACTCATCCAGAGCGACCTACATGTATCTATTTTTACAACTGAGCAATTAGGGGTTAAGGGCCTCGCTCAGGGGCACAGCAGTAAACTTGCATCCATCTTCCAATTAGCGGTCCCACACCTCAACCACTGCACCACCACTTCCCAAGCATTTGACCTCATCATTTAATGTTATTCATTTATTCATCTTCTTTCCCCGCTTATTTCCTAATTCGGGGTCCCAGCCGTCTCTGAAAGGAGAATGGCAGGGAGGGTACACCCTGGACAGGTTGCCGGTTCATTTCAGGGCCACACATCACTCACACTCACTGGGCAATTTAGAATCACCAATTAACCTAACATGTTTTTGGACTGTGGGAGAAAACCGGAATACCCGGAGTAAGGGGAAGCACTGGGGAACATGCAAACTCCACACAGAGAGGGCCCTGCCCAGGAATCGAACCCCGGGTCCTTCTTACTGTGAGGCAACAGAGAATTTCAGAGAAATTGGCCTGGGGTTCAAGTGGAAGTTTATTGTTTAAGGTGTTAGACTGCTGATCAGTAAATTATGGTTTTCAATCTCCAGTACCAACAAGATGCCAGTGCTGGACCACTGAGCAAGGCCCTTAACACTCAACTGCTCATTCGAAAAAAAAAGTTTGAAAAGTAAGTGCTCTAAATAAGAGTTTCTGTCAAATATTTTTAATATGGTAAACATATAATCATTTATAAACATTTAATAAACATGAAATTCATAAGTATGCAGTAAGCAATTATCTTGTGAAGTTTTAGTGGAACCCTGTAATAAGCAACCAAGAGTTAATAAAACATTAATAATTTTACCATGGTTAAGAAGGGAATACAGCAGAATGCTTTTATTGTCACAGCAAAGCCACTAAAGATAGCATCATATTACCTGTCCTTACCCCAGTTATAAACCATTTACTATACAGAGCAAGCATGGGAAAGCCCTATTAGCCCTTTCATAAAACTTGCATTAGCTCCTACTTATGTTTGGATGTAAAATTGAACTTACTCAGATGTTACAAAGGCATGCTCGTTGATAGCCCTGACTACATCCTTAAATTTAATCTTGGTGGTTATTGTCCTCCCGTGGTAAATGATCGGCTCATCTGGCCCATTCCAGCAGTCCACTGTAGTACAGCAAAAACATGATTAGGAAAGCAGACCACAAAGTCAGCATACGATATACTGGGACCTAACCAACAGACGTGAACCTACCCAATAGATGTGTTATAAAATTGCTTAAATATTTATATTTTTTATATCTAAGATTGTTTCCTGTTATTTAAATGGAATTTATTTAATACCTGTTAAAATGTCTTAATTGAGGAACGTTTATAATAATGTGACATACAGTAAAAAATTTTGTTACAGTAAAGTTAATCCAAGTTCATATTTCATTTACGATAATTATCAAGAACTAAATAAAAAAAAAACAAGTAATGAAACAAGGTAAAAGGTCATTTTTATTTCTGAAGTTCCTTTACTATATAAAGCGAATGTTGTTAATTTTTCAGAATAACTACCTATTTAAAAACTATATTGTGAAATATATCGTTACTGTAAAATACAATTACTCATACTGTGAAATAGAATTTTGGTCATACTGCCCACCCCTACAGTGAATACAAATTTTTCCAAACTGTAGAATATGATGATGACAAAGCAGTCAGTTTTTTCTCTATAGTTGATTTATTATATTTAATAATTCGTATATTTAGTATTTAATTTCTAAATATAACAGTGCTTGCTTGTTTTGTTTTTTTGTTTATTTTCTACTGCCATTTTAGAGTTATGTTTCTAAATGATTTGGACTATTTTAGTTTATTGTGCTATGCAATAATATCCTATTTCCTATGTTTAGTTTCTCCACAAAACTATTCGAAATCTGAGGCTTTGATATAAACTTTGGTATTGTTACTAACCAAACATGAGCTTTTAACTGCTTTAATTATTAACACATATTTGTACAAAATTCTGATCTCTAAGATGTCAGACAATACTTGAGGCCTGCACTTTACTCATTTACATTTGCAGCATTTGGCAGACGCCCTTATCCAGAGCGACTTGCATTATTCCTTGTTATACAACTGAGCAATCAGGGGTTAAGGGCCTTGCTCAAGGGGCCAAGCAGTGGTGGCTAGGTGGGGCTGGGAATCGAACCCGGCTCCTCAAGTTAGTAGTCTTAACCACTGCGCTACCACTTCCCCACTCAGCTTATAAAAACACTTTATTTCCCTAATTGCATGTCGAAGGATATTCTTACCTCATACCTTTAACGTTAACTGCCTAAGATTACCTATAAGAGAAGGGCTATAGAATGAAATATAATAAAGGGGTAGATGGTCACTAACACTCAATGCATCGGCAGCCCAGTCTCAAGCAGCGCACGTAGGCCTCTGTAGAAGACTCACTGCGTAACTGGTCTCCAGTCAAATAGCTGTAAGAAAAGTGCCACAAACAGCCTTAACAGGAAATGTGACATAAGAAGCAAGGCATTGTGCAAATGCGACTTTGTAAAAACTGCTCACGTGTTGTGAGACGAGTTAATCCAGTAGTGGGACAGAGGGTTATTCATGTCCAAGCTTGACAATTCAGAGAACTTCTCATCCCAAATGGAGTTCTCTTTGGAGAACAAAAAGCTGAGAAACTGTAACATATTTGGTTTTGTTAGAATACATAAGGTACAACAAATAGAAGATAAGGTGCTACAGTTAGAGTGCTCTGAATAATTTTGAAGATTCTGTACCTCTCCGACTGTGAACTCTGGATCGTTGGTCCTTCTCATGGTGTCATCAATGAACGTGGTCATCAGCTCTCGCACCTGGTTTATGTTATTAGCCCAGGTCTCCTGCAGAACAAGTGTTACAAATGCAATTTATTAAAAAGACAATAAAGTAGAAGAAGAAATATATTTTGTGGGGGGAAAATAACACTGAATAAAAACAAATCCTTAACAATTTAAATATATAAGCTTAAATATACAGAAAATTAAATATTAATTGGTTTGATTCAACTTATTAGGATTTCTTAGTGTACCAACATGTATACATTTATTGAACAGCATCTACACAAAGACATGATTCTTACTTTTTGCTGACAGAGAAGGAATCGTTGAAAATCGTCTAAGAGAACCGCAGAGGATTCTGGTCTATCTGTGTTACTGTAAATACACACATAACAATCTGATTAAAAGCACAAACACACAACACCACGAACTACGGGACAACCTATATTTAAAACACAAACTAATAAGATGTTCTTGACCAGGAAAATTGTATGCACAAGGTACAACATCTCACCCCATGATGAAGGCACAACTCTCCTTTTTGAACTCATCCAATATCTAAGAAAATCATGCAATACATTACGTATGAACACACAAGCGAACATGGTTTAAAGTAAACGACTCGTAAATCAGGTGTTAAACTCACCGTCTTCTGGTTTTCAAACATTAACTCATTGTACAACTTGTGAAGCTGCTCAAAGTCAAGGACATCTTTCTTCCCAGCAATAATCTGGAAACAGAACGTGCATATTACTCAAGAGTTTTGAAAGTTGGCGTCATCAGGTTTTTTTGGGATGCTTCACGGGTTTAATATTAATGTAACGGGTGGCTGGATTCGTACCGCAAATCTGTCTTTCAGAAATCGGCCTCCAGGTACTTTAAAGTTGCTCTGATTTAACAGAGACTTAACCTCTTTCTGAGTAATGCTGTGAAATACAGACAACTTTTTCTTAGTGCAAATTTTAAAATTATCCTCATTATACATAAGGATAAATTGAGTGGGAGAATAATACCTGTTTTTCTTGGTCTGATCAACTGAGTACATTTGCTTCCGCAGCCAACTTTATGGAAGAAAAAGCTCACAGTCAGTGCGTAAACAGAGGCAAGGATTTATAAATTTATTTACATGGCATACATATTTTATACACAGTGATAATAAAGTGCTTAAATTAATGGTGCTTTAAAATTAAGTGCTTAAAAATACCAACAGTAAAAACAGATTAAACAGTTAAAAATATAAAATGATTATAGTCAGTTCGGACGTAGCATAGAGCTTATTGAGTATATGAAGAAATAAACAGATTTTGTGTTTTGTGGGAAGTGGTTAAGGTGTTGGACTGATACCAGAAAGACCAGGGTTCGATTCCCGGCACCCCTGAGCAAGGCCCTAAACCCCTAATTGCTCAGTTGTTTTAAAAAGAAATAAATGTAAGTCGCTCTGGATAAGGGCGTCTGCCAAATGCTGTAAATGTGTTTTGAGTCTTTTATTTAAAAATGGCTACTAATGTAGCACACCTGATTTCTTTTACAGTAGAAAAGAAGTTCCCGGACTTGTGTACTATATAATGCACAGCAATAACACTGAAATTTTAGTTTAATGGGTTTAAAACAATGCAAAACTGTCAAAGTGATCAAACAGAGTTAATTAATAAGTACTGATGTGCTTATTAATAATCACCTGATAAAATATAGATTAGGGACGCATGATATTGGAAAAAACTGACATTGTGATATTTAGTTTTTCTGCGATATATATTACAATATGAAAGAAATTCACCATATGACATGAATAGCTTTATTTGGAAAGAATTCATTATTTTAGAATGAATAGGGTGATTTTGTATCGGAGTGCATTTGTGTAAAATATAACATACAAATTATAATCATAGATAAATACAGTAAAACAAAGATGCAAATGAAATAAAAGTGCTTTGTGTTTTTCTGGAGATTCAGATAGAGAAACGGAATTATAAACCATAACATCACACTGCATAGTCATATAAATTAAGTACAATTCATCTTTTTAATGCTTCAAGTTATTGTTTCTTGCACCTGAAAGCTTTAAATTTGCTTAAAACGTTCACACAGTAACAGACCTTAAAACAATGTGCAAATTCTTTCACTCTATAAATGAACACAAATCACATGTGTTCTGAACTGTGATGCAGTCATTTATAATCCCCACTTGACATTACAAATTATGTGACTATTGCAAATACACACATTGCGATATCGATGCTGAAACAGCCCTATACAGATTATATACAAAAAACCTACAGTAAATGTACACATA